>JANBXA010000190.1:16680000-16950000 GCA_030556225.1 Cricetiscus sungorus | reverse complement strand
TTTGGGGACTGCTTATAGATCTATGAAAATGTCCCTTCCTCTCCTGTTCTCCCAAGCGCTCGGTACTGTACTGCCCTGCCTGAGGCCATAGTGACTTGATCTGCTTATGGGATGGAGATTGTAGGGAGCAGTATACAGAGGGACTCCCTATGCAGGTACCTCCACGGGTGGCACCTGTGAGAAGAGAGGCCTGGTGTCCACTGTGGTCTCTGTGAGGTCCAAGGCCACGGGGTCAGCCATGCCTGTGTGTGTATGTCTGTCTCCCATCCACTCATGGTGCCTACCAATTGGTCCAGACAGCACACAGCTTCATTACCCAGAATCTTAGGTACAAAAAAAAAAAAAAAAAAATGATATAAAGAACTGCATCTCAGAACCTACAACTTTATGCCGGGGAGGGCTAGAAGAGTGTTAGAAGAGATTCAGAAAACACTGCAGTATCTAGTTTTGTAGGAGGGAAACTGGATTCACCTGAGTGGGAGGTGGCCTTGTGACTGGTCTTTCTTGTAAAGTGGCTGGTGGGAGCTGTCTGACACTTGGACTCTATAGGAGACATTTCAGATTGAGAGAGAGCTGATATTTCCAGGATGCTGGAAATGGGAGAGGGACTTGGTGGAGCCTCTCTGGTTACCCAAACTGCTGGATTTATTGTTTGCATGAACCAATAAGCCATTTAAAATAGTGAGCCCTGATAAGTTGGCAGTTTGATATTTATATTAAAAATTAATGTAAATTACTTACTCTACAGTATGGCTTGCTTCATTTAGATGAGGGCACGTATCTTTCCGTCAGTGACTGACTGGAGTCGTAGGATCAGGCCTTAGAGAGAGCAAGGCCTTGAGTCACCTGACACCCATCATCCTCTCTGTCCCTATCCCTTCCCTTCTGAAGAAAATAGCATCATTTTCAAAGGCAACAAGGCGCCAGACATTCAAGTACAAGTTTCTGCCTTAGATAACTGAACTTCTTGACAAAGAAGGCTAAGTATGGGAAGCACCTGCTGGTGCCTTTCCTGAATCCTGAGCCCCTAATCTGAGCTCCTGCTGACTTCACTGGGTGGACAGTGGGACCTGGCACTGATGGCTGGAGTCTCTTTCAAAGACTGACTCTAGCTACATATCAACCCCTATCTGGATTTCTGGGATTATAGCCTATATCTGCTGTTTTTATCTGGCAGCCGGGAGGAGCACTTTGACCTTGATGGCAGTGCCGTTTCTTAAACATAGATTGGGAGGTACACTCTGACTCCTCGTGATACATGTAATTGTTGCCAGGATGAGGCTAAGAGGGGCTGGGATTCACACTTGCAGCTGGTATAGGAAGGAACAGAACCAGGAGCTTTCTTTTCTGGCTGTAGGGGTACCAGATGTAGACTGCCAACTCTTGGGAGCATGAGACCAGCTTCCCGAGGCAACCACTGAGAACCAGGGCCTGTCCCCAGCCTGCTTGCAATATAACTTGTGTGGCCTCATTTCATTATGTCCTCCCAGAGGACTCTTTATGCAGAGACACTGCCCCGTCTATGCCTTGCAGAGAGCAGGGGAATCACAGTTCTCCCGGGCAGCCTGCAGAGAGGGTTCTTTCTTTTGGGGGGCTGGGTGCCCTGGCTGGCATTGCCCACCTGTGCCTTTGGCCTTATTTTTGTCTCGGTGGGTAATTGTATGTTTATTTGCTTGTCTGTTGGTGGCTTTCCCCTAAGGGTTCTTGCTTGCCTGGAACAGAGCTTGGAGGACAGAGTGGCTCACCCTCTCGGACACTGTTCCCTCTGCACTCATCCAGCCCAGAGACTTCTAGATCACACGCCTGCTTCAGATTGAGAGAGGGAAGTGAGTGAGCGTGCGTTGGCTGCAGCAGGACTAGTAGACCTGGTTCAAACCCTGGGAACTTGAGAATGGAGGAAGGCCCTGTATCCAGAACCATGTGGAGTGTGCACAGACACTGAGCCTTCTGGGGTACTGGGGTACCTCTGGGGGTGAGGGGACAAAAGAGATTTGTACTATGTGACCAGATGCCTGCTGGCCACAGGATGGTGGCACCACTGGGTGTCATACTTAGTGACAGAAGGAAGATGAAGCTTTGAACCCTGAGCTCTCCAGGGACCTCCAACCCCTTCTGTCAAACTAGTTGGAACCCAAACCGGGTGCATAGGATAGCTCTGGGCCCAGACTCCAGAGCCTTTGTTTGCTTAAAAACTGATTGGGGGCTGGAGAGATGGCTGAGCGGTTAAGAACACTTGTTCTTCAAGGATCCAGGTCAATTCCCAGCACCCACATGATGGCTCACAGCCATCTGCAACTCCAATTGCAGGCGATCCAACAGGTGCCAGGCACACACATGGTACACAGACATACATGCAAAGCAAAGTATCCATACATGTTAAAAGAAAAAATTTAAAAATGATTGTACTGGGTTACATAAGGTCATTTTTGTGGGAGTATATGATGGACTTTGAGCATATTTCCCACATCTCCTCACCTTTGAGGCCCCTCCTCTTCCCAGTGGTTCCCTTTGTTCTCCTAGATGGGTTCACCTCCCCTTTGGTGTCACCTCTATGTACATGGTTTTATGTGTCTGCATGGATCTGAGCACCCACAGATGAAAGCAAACTTGTACCGCTGTCTTCCTGTGAAGATGTAATTCTATTTTATGACTATTCCAATTACATCAGTTTTCTACAAACAACATATCTTCATTCTTTATGGCTTAAAGAAAAATCCTCTCATGTTCCTTTGGCTTGACTCAGACTGCAAGCGTATCCTCTGGAAAGGCTTGCCACCAGTCGCACTGTGCTGAGGCTAGCCAGCACCCTGCCACTGCAGCCTGAGTGTGGCTCTCACCCTCTCAGTCCTCAGAAGGCGTGGTTCTCTTCCCTCGACACAGAAAGACACTGCACTCTTCCAGGAACAGCAGATGTGGCCCCCTTGGGCCCCAACTCCCTCAGCCATTACCCACTGGGGCTGTTGTGATGTCACTGTGGCCCTGGGTTGCTACAGGAGTGGCCCTGCAGACACTCCGCACTTTCTAGGCAGCAATCTCCAAGACAGGGTTTCTTTGTGCAGCCCAGGTTTTGCTGGAACATGCTCTGTAGAGCAGGCTGGCCTCCCCAAGTGCTGGGATATTAAAGGCATGCACCACCACCGCCCAGCCACCCGTGACTTTCTTAATACCAAAAGCCCTTTCTGATGTGTGTCTCCAGGTTGCCCTGAAGCATGGATTAGCCCATCAGACCTGAGCTGAGCACCCGAGTGGCCCGCTCCCCACATTGCAGGCTGCCGTTTTGTCTTCCATTTGCATGACCAACCAGTAGTGGAGCAATGAGTGAGGATGACTTGTAGGAGTGGGCCGTGCTCAGAAGAGCATGTGAGATCCAGTCTTAAATGACCAAGGGGCGTGGCACCTTGGTAAAACATCCTGGTGGCATGAAACGTATAATAAAGTCTTTGTCCAACTTTCTGTCCTAGTCCTAGAGGCACCATGCCTAACAGCCTTTGGCTTGGGTGTCTTTAATTTATTGCTTCTAGCAATTTGGCATCAGTAATAGTGTTGAAGGCCCTGGGTTCTGTAACTAGCAACACGTATGCACGCGCATGTGCACACATCATACATGCATGTACATGCACATGGGGAAAACAACAGTGAACTGCAGCATATGCAAAGTGTCATGTCTCACTTTCTATTTGTGTTCTTTTTGTTATTTACAACTTGGTCATTGCACTTTTAGCCATATGCTGCTGTTGGTTGATGGTGGATACTGCAAAATAACTTAGATTTTAATGGTGCTCTGAGACTTCTCTCAGGTTACTAACTAGACCCATGGTAAGGGAATTGGAGACAGAATATTACTGCCCTGAGAAGGCTTTGTGGGGACTCCGAGCCGGCCCAGGATCCATCGCCTTCTCAACTGCCTCATCAGTGACCAGAAAGGTCAATCCAGCTACATTCCTTTTCTATGTGTTTGCGATATGTGTGAATAGGTGCGGTTTCTGTGCATGTGTCTGCATGCAGAAGCATATGCCTTTGTAGAGGCTGGAGGATGTTGGGTGTCCTGCTTTATCATTCTCCAACTTATTCACTTGAGATAGGATTTCTCACTGACCCTGGAGTTAGGCTGGTGGACGAACAAGCTTTTCAGTCCTCCTATAGGACTGTGTGTGTGTGTGTGGGGGGGGATCCTAGATACAAACAACCATATCTGCCCTTTCACACAGGTGCTGGGGATTTGAACTCATGCTTGTACAATAAACTCTTTGCCTGTTGAGCTGGTTCCCCAACCCTGGCATATCCATTTCTGTTTGCAGTAGCTCAGTTCATCTAGAGAGCATGGGAAGTCACCTTTGAGTTCCTGCATGTGGGAAGATGAGTCTGGTCAGCCTGGATAGGTGCGCATTTGGCTGGGTATAGAATTCCTAGTCGGCACTTTGAGGATGCTGCTGCCCTCCCCACAGCCAGTATTGCTGATCCCATCCACTGTCGCCTGGGCCATTTCTTTGCAGATAGGGAATTTTTTCAGGCCTCAGGATTCTGAGGTTTCACTGGGACAGGTCTGGAGGGTAGGTCAGCTTTCACTTACTGACCTGACCTCAGTAGGCCCTTTCCTAAATCACTCTCCTTTTAATTCAGGGAAATGCTATCCCTCTGTGTATATTTCATGATGTCTGCTCTTAGAGCCACAGTTACATAGTTATCTTCCAGATAGTTCTTTCCTATCTTTTAATATTTCTCATTTTTTTTCCTTTTAGATTTACCTTTCTTATTTGTCCTTTGAATAGTTTTGACTTTTTATATTTTAGTTACATTTTAAGAATTGAAATATTATTTACAAACAGTGAAATATGCACATTAAAATGTCAAGTTGGTGGCTGGGGAGATGGCTCAGTTGTTTAATCACTCTCTGTGAAAGCATTGTAACAAGAGTTTACCACTAATATAGTGGGTAGGTAAACTGGGTGGATGGAACCTAACCCCATTTCTTTTGAGGCAGAAACAGAGAATTCCTGCAGCAAGCTACTTAGCGAGACTAGGCAAATCAGTGGGCTCTGGGTTCCAGAGAGAGACCGTGTTTTAGTATATAATGTGTAGAGTGAGGAAGGCCAGACGGATATGGCAGCTAACCCCTTCAGTCCCTGTGCTCACAGAGACAGAGGCAGGCAGATTTCTGTGAGTTCGTAGCCAGTCAGGCTACAAACCTTGTCTTGACCCATTCCACCCCTAAAGAAAGCTCTGGTTTTTATATACTTGTGCACCTGAACACGCATATGTGTGTGTGCACCTCCCACCCCAACAAGCTTGAGTTGGGAGGTGGCTGCAGCTGAGTGGTAGGGCATTTGAGTAGCAAGAACCAAGGCTTACTACTTGGGGATGATTCCATACCCAGTTCTTCCCAAACTAACAAAAAAGACATCCTTCACCGCCCCCCAAACCACCCACCAAGTTCTCAGCTCCAGACCCTGCCCACTCCAGAGGCAGCCATTGTTCTGAAGGTGACCCCGTTGTTACTAGTTTGTCTAATACCACTTCCGTATCAAATGGGTTCCCACTAGACACATACTTATGTCTGATTTCTTTAGTTTGGACTGATGCTTTGGGGGCTCACACAGAATGTTTTCCCATCAAGGGTTTTTTCCTACTAGTTTTTGAGGTGTATACTGTTTTTGTGGGAGCAATAACAAAGTGTTTCTGTTCATCTTCTGCTGAGCTAGGTGGGGCTGTGGCAGAACAGCCCCTGTGACCATCTTTTGAGGACTTACATTTCCTTTCTCTCCGTGGACCTTGTCTAGGAGGAGAGTTGATGGGACCCAGAGCCAATAGGAAGCTGCTGAGGGGTTGGCCATTTCTGTAGGTTATTTAGTGAAGCATCAGTTAAAGAAGTTCTGGCTCCATTCAAGGGTCAAGTCCTCTGTCAGATGTGTGGATTGGGAAAGCTTTGCTTTCATTATCGTAGATAAACAGTGATTTTCAGAAGTGGAACATGTTATCATTTTTTTGTCTAGATTAGAGATTAACTTTCTTTGGTACTTCCTATTTCATTAGATTATGAAATGTTCTATATATTACACAAGGTCATCCCAGCTTTCAAAATGTGTAAGACTCTTTTCTGGATGGTTCCTTTTAAAAACAGAAGTTTGTTCTTGTATGTTTTGGCCCACATCTGGGGTCCTTATGGGGAGAACATTAGTTAGATGTTCTTGAAGTCTCAGAATGATTGTCTTTCTGGTACTGGTTGCACTGGTGATTTCTCATGGCTGTTTGGCTTTGTTGATGATGGCTATTGTCTAGTCCCATTGATGAGCAAAGGGTCAGGCAAGGGTCTGTGCTATGGGGCAGGGGTCTGACCTAACGGCACAGCTGCCATGTAAGGAATAGTTTATTAACACAGTGGCCCTTGTCATGAACCTATGGGCCACTGCTTCTATTGGCCTCTGGCTTGACATTGTGTGGGGCCTTCCAAAAGGATCTTAGGAATCTTTGCTTATATTTTGTTTCAGCTCAGATCTCTCCCTGGTCTATCTCAAACCACCTGCTTCCTGTCTCCTGGAACGTCTCCAAGTTTCTGTGTTTAGTTGTGTTAATAGTTTCCGTTGGAAATATAGATGCCTCTCTTCTCTCTTACACTCCTGCGGCTCTGGGGGATGTGGCTGGGGAGGCAGGGTTAGAAGATGACTTTGGGCACCACTGTGCTTATAGAGTGGGGAGAGGTCACCCTGAGACCCATGGCTGTGGCGTCTAATCAGATGAGCTTGGAAGCACAGAGCAGCACCTGGGGCATGTGAGCTCTTTGTATTTGTTTTGAGTGCTTCAGGGTGAGAATCAGTGATGGATTTTTAAAAGGGAAGGACCAGGGGTTTATGAAGCTAAGGCAGAGCTCACGCACCTGTTGAAAAGTTTCATGATAGCGATGAGGTGCGGTTTTATGTTTGTTTGTTTTTTTTTTTTGCTTTCCTTTAATCTGAGACAGGCTCTCATGTAGCTCAGGCTAACCTCTATCTTGATACACAGCTGAAGATAACCTTGAACTTCTGATCCTCCTGCCTCTAACTACCAAGTACTGCGCAGGCCACCAGGCCTTGTTCCTTGAGTGCAGGGGGCAGAAGCACAGGGCTTTGGGCATGGTGGGCAAGCACTGTGTATGTGGGACTACATCCCTAGACCCACAGTGATAGGTGTTCACTGCTCTGTGTAACCTTTGGAACAGCAGATTAGCTTAGATGCCTCGGCCAGGCACTGTGGCCCAAGGCCAGGGGGATCACCTCCCCCCACTGACATTTCATCCCTCTACCAAGTTCTCTGAGAGTAAGTGATCACTGGAGAGAGCCGAGGCCGCCGAGGTGTTTGAAAGGGAAAAGTGCAAAATCTCGGCAGCATGGGTAGTGAGCTGCTTCTGTCTAACAAAGGGGCCCCAGGCGGGGGCTGCATTTGAGGTTGTGGATTGTGCCACTGGCCACTACGGACAGAAAGGAAGGGTGGACTCTGCTACATGTCACTGCTGAGGCCTCTTGTTGCCGCCAACACCTGCTGCTCTCTGCTCGAAGGAGGGAGAGCAGCAGACAAGGCCAGAGCACCACCCACCCACCCAAGTGCATCTGTCTCTGGCTCTAGGACCGGAAGCTCACCAAGCTTGAACGGCAGCGGTTCAAAGAGGAGGCGGAGATGCTGAAAGGCCTGCAGCACCCCAACATCGTGCGCTTCTATGACTTCTGGGAGTCCAGCGCCAAGGGCAAGAGATGTATCGTGCTAGTAACGGAGCTGATGACCTCGGGGACGCTGAAGACGTAAGACCTGCACACATGTGGGCTGGGGTCGCCTTGGGTGCAGGGCTGTGACAGCTAGAGTGTCAGAGGTATTGGGATGCTTGAGCTAATCTGGCTTGTGTCTGTGATCCAGTGTCCATTCAGATACTGCTTTTGAGTGACACTCTTTCCCTAGGCCATGGGAAGCCCATTCCCCAAGTGACAAGAATCAAACCTAGTCGTCTTCCTGGCATTTGGTTCCCTCTGACTTCTTGTGACAAATGGGACTGGGTCTCATGACCACACGACTGTTCCCACTCTCCCTTCCTGTGTGGGACACTGGAAGGCTGTTTATTTCCCAATGACATGGCACCTTTGTCTGCTCTCTCTGGGACTTCAATTCTGGCCAATGTCTGTTTGCCTAGAGGCCAGCCTGGCACATTCTAGTGTCCCGGAAGCATAATGCAGACATTAAGGGCCAAACAACATAGCAAGGGGTTGGAAGCTAGGAGGCCATGGCAGTTTGCCACTCTTCCCTGAGGTCTGTACCATGGGGGTGAGGGAATGTCCCCTCTGGGTGGCCATAGCTTGGGTTCCTCTGAATCATTTTAACCCTGAGGCCATAGGTAGGACCTTGATAGCCTCTGTTTCTGGGCAGCTTCACTCTCATGTGAAGATTCAGTGAGGGAAATCCTAGTTCCCCCTCACCTGCCACCTCCTCCTGGGTAAAACCCAGGCTCGTCACACAGGTGGCTTGTTGCATAGATAGCCTGGCCTTCTTGACCTTTGACTATAGGTACTCCTCTGTCACTCTAGTCTGGGACCCTGCTCCATTTGGTGGCTTTTTATCACGTCGAGGAGATTAAGGCTGTGCTTGGCTTGGGTTTGGTAGCAAGGGCCCCAGTGAAAAGAGCCAGCAGAGGGCTGGGGTCCTGGCTCACTTCCCTGCTCCAGGCCTGGATCCAGCTGAGATTCCCTGGTAGGGGAAGAGCTGTTCCTTTTCCTTCACCACCTCTCCCACATAGCTGCCAGATGCATGTGGCTGGGCTTTGCCAGATGGGGGCTTCCCATGGGCAGCAGTGGGTGAGCTGCTCAGTGATCTCTGCCCTTCCCACAGGTACCTAAAGCGGTTCAAGGTGATGAAGCCCAAGGTACTGAGAAGCTGGTGCCGGCAGATCCTGAAGGGCCTGCTGTTTCTGCATACAAGGACACCCCCCATCATTCACCGAGACCTCAAGTGCGACAACATCTTCATCACTGGACCCACCGGCTCTGTGAAGATTGGTGACTTAGGCCTGGCCACCCTTAAGAGAGCATCATTTGCCAAAAGTGTGATAGGTGAGTCTGTTTTCTTCTCCCATAGGGGACCACATGGCATTCAAGGAGCCACTGATACCTGGTTTTGCTCAGGTACAGACAGGGTATCCAAGCAGTCCCCTGGATTCTGGTGACTCAGCCAGAAGACCTGCCTAGTGGGGAACACGCTTCCAGCTTGCCTGGAGATACTGGCTTTCTTTCCTACTGAGACCTCTTCTGTCAGACTTGGGTGGGGTGGTCTCTGCATCAGACCCCTGGCTGTATTGGGTACCACCTATGATTGTCTGCCAACAGTGGTGGGCTAGATGCCAACTTCAGAGTTGTGGTGGACTCCACAGTGCTCAGGAAGGAGGAAGTAGTATTGCCACAGGGAAGAACACTGCTTGTGGCCGGTGGTATTGGACCTGTCCCAGCAACCAGAGGGAGGAGCACCCCAAGGCTGTGGGACACAAAGAAGCAACAACTTGGAGTGTCTGTTCAGGAAGGTGGATCAGAGGCTCAGCATGGTGTCTGCATGGTGTTGGAAGGTGGTGTTGGGGGTTTGGGTGCTTTCTTGTCCTCAGGCCTTGGCTCCAGGCCTCTCCTCCTCTGAGAGACATCCCTGGCCAACTTTGGGGGATGTTGCTCTGGGTCCTGGGGATAATAGCCTGCAACTTTAAGGGGGTCTGGATCATGTGTGCCCAACTCTGAAGTGACTAGCATGGCACTGAGTGTCTACCAGGTACTGGGAAGGATCGTGTAGGCTCTGAAAAGAACATGCACAGGTGGGAGAGGTGGTGAACACGCTAACAATTGCTTTGGGGCTCATAACTGTCTTGAAATCAGGTGTGCCCCTCCATCAAGGCTGACTACCCACAAAGATAGGACAAGGAGTGGTTGGCCTCAAGTCCCCGTGGATTGTTTGGGGAACAAAGGTGGCTTGTTTGGAACTCTTGGAGAACTGCTTTATTTGCAGTAGTGTCTTTGGAATGATGTACTTAGGGTAGCTGTCTAGGCAGTGGTCCAAGGAGCCTAGATCTGTGGTCTCCTTACGGCAGAATAATAGAGTGGTGGGGAGCTGGACTGACCTAAGTCTCTGTTTTCTACCTGTAAAAATAGGTGGAATTCGGCTGGGAAGACAGCTCAACTAGTAAGAGCACTTGCAGCATAACCACAAGGACCTGAGTTCAAATCCCCAGGACCTAGATCTAAAAAGCCAAGCATTGGGGCTGGAGAGATGGTTCAGCAGTTTAAAAGCATGGATTGATTTTCTAGAAGACCCAAGTTTAGTTTCCAGCATTGACATCAGGTGGCTCACAACTACAGCTCCAGAGGATTTCTCTTGTTAGCACCCATGCCCCCACACACCTTAAAATAAATAATATATGTATTTTAAGCCTGACACGGTTACATGTATGTTTATAACCCTAGCACTGCAGGGATACGAGGATTGCTGGGAATTGCCGGCCACCAGCCTAGTTCCAGATTCAGTGATCCATCCTGTCTCAAGAGACTAGGTGGAGACTGGCAGGGCAGGACACCAGGCATCATCTGACTTTTGTGTGTGTACATGAATACATACACCATGCACACACACCATAAACACAGGCACACACACACACACACACACCCACTCTTCACATAAAAAGAAGAGAAATGGGTGGGGGCTCAGGGCCGTGGGGTGTTGTAGCCTGGCTCTGAGCTCTGGGAAGTTTCTAGCTAGGTTTTGTTTTGCAAGCCTTAGACTGTGACAGGTGATGGGGGGGCCCCACAGGGCCACCCACCTCAGAAATGAATGTTCAGAGCAAAATTCATTCCTCTTAAGGAAGCTGAGTCCCCATGTCCCACAGCTGTGAGCTCTTTGGCTTTTGGAAACAAGGCCTCCTGTTTCTGGCTTGGGTGATAAGAGGAAGTTGAGAGGAAGGCCAGGTGTTTCTGGAAGGCCCAGGAAGGCACTGAACCCTCAGGAGTACTCAGCTCTGTGGGGTGTCCCTTGAGACCCTGGCTTTTGTTTAATGAAGCCCAGGAAGTTAAATTAGAAAGCCTAGGATCAGGAGTATGTTCGGATGCTTCTGGGGGGGGGGGGGGGAAGCGAGGCTCACTTAGGGGGGTTCCCATGAGTGCTGGCTGGAGAGTCCTGCTTTTCCCAAGTACCAGCACCTGGTGATGCTGAGCCCAGGTGAGGGCTCCCCCAGGTTTGTTCCCTGGTATCCCCAGGTTCTGCTTAGCGAGCTTCTCCTTGGGCCTGTTAGTAGAAGATGAATGCTGGCACTCAGATCCCTTTCTCCTCCTATGTGGTCTAGGATGCCAGCTCATGGATGGCCACATTTGGGGAAAGCCTTCCTAACTCAAGAAACTCAATCCAAAACCCCATTACAGGCACGCCCAGAGTTTGTCTCCTAGGTGTGCGTATGTGTGTGTCACCCTGGAGCCGTTGGTGTTGTGGGTCTGTTTCTGCTGCAACCTTCAGTGTTTCTCCCTGCAGGCCCCTTGGTTTTTCCCTCGAGTGTACGTGTTGGGGACAGGGGCTGCCAACTGCTCCAAGAGTGCTGTATATGGCTGTAGGGCAGCCCTATCCCTAAGTCCAGGTGCCATCCTCAGCTTAGGGCTGTGTTATTACCTATGATTGTCTTTATTTTGTATTTTTTTAAATGCATATTTTAAAAAAGCTAGACATGGTTACATGTGCACCCGTAAAGCCAGCACTGCAGGCTACATGGGTCTCATACCCCCATAGTGCATTTCTTGCTGCTTTAGTGGGGCTGGAGATCCCCATGCCTCCTTTTGCATGATCTGAGAATGAAGCAGATACCATAGTGCCTGTGTTACAGCCAAGGCAGAGCCTCGGGGCTGTGGGTGTCTGACCCAAGAGGCCTTCTTCGAGGTGGTAGGGAGCAGGGATTGACCAAGACCTTGCTTTGCCGATCTCTGAAGAAGTGGAGTCAGGTGAAGGCCCATGCATTGCATCCTGGTGACCAGGGCTCTGTGGGGACCATATACCCTGGTCCTGAGCTCTGGGCACTTTCCAAGAAGGTTTTGTAAATTTTCCCTTGAAGACTGACATGGGAAAGAGGTCAGGTTGAACTGAGGGTAGCTAAAAGAGCAACAGGCCGGCCGTGGATGGGCTTGGCATCCAGGTAGAGAGTGGGGGGAGGGGCTGGCAGTTGGGTACCATGTGGATGTAACACTAAGTACTTAGGAGTTCCAGGTAGTGTAGGGTCCGCCTAGGAGATGGGAGATAGATTCTGCCTGCCCAGTGAGGAGATGGGCAAGGATCAGTTGTTAATTTGTTCTTGTTATAACAAAAATAAAAAAGAAGAGGAAAATCCAGGAGATAGAGCTTTCGAGTCCCGTGAAGAAAATAATGTGTCTTTCATTATAGACTCATGGGCTATTGGGTTATTATAGTGTTAAGCTAGAGTGGGTCTCTCCCTACTCCACCACCGCCAGGCTTCAGCACACATTCTCCTGTTCATTGGGGGGCAGGGGTGCCTTGTAACCACAGCTGACATTACTTCTCCATTAGAAGGAGAAGGCGGCCAAGAGCTGCACCCGCAGGTGTTGCTGACTGGCACGAGGAGCTTGGTAAGCAATGGTGTAAAGAAGTTCCCTAGCCCCTGGCAAAACAGCTGGGCCTGGGCTGCCGTGGGCCCTGAGGTACTGTGCAGCGGAGGGCTGAACATGGAATGGGCCAGTAGGTGGGACGGCCACCTGACAATTGCATGTGTGTATGTGCATGAACACATGCACATGTTATTTCTAAAATTCATATTTAACTAGTAAGATGGAAAGGAAGAATGAGTCAAGTGCACTCATGTTCAGGAATTATTAGGCCTCCTATGCTGGATCAGAGCTAGTTCCAGCTCAACCCATTTCCCAGAGCAGGTTGTCTGGGATTCTTCTTGCAGAGCAGGGTCCTTGGCACTTGCCAGTCCCTACAGAGTCCAAGTCCAGGGATACTGCTGCCTGTTCACCCTAATGCCATGTGGCTAGCTAGTGAGTAGAGTCTCTGCTAGAAGAGTGGGGGATCCTGCGTGTGCTAAGGAGTAGCTGGCCCAGCTCAAAGTCCTGGAAGCTGGACTTTTGTCACAGTCCGGTCTAGGGCCCAGGACACACCCCTGGCGTCTCTCTGTTGGCCCCTCTGGCAAGAAAAGGCTTTGTGGTTTCCCTTGTTATCACAGGACAACTTGTCCCACACTGTCCCTGGCAGAGGCATCATGGGGTGGCATTATGGCAATAGAAGTGGCCCTAGGGAGGGAGACTTTCCTTCCTCAAACTTGGGGTTTTCAGCCAGGTCAGCTGTGATGCAGCTGCCACCATGGTGGACCCTCCTGAGTGGCCACTGTGCTTGCTGTAGACCCAAGTCACCCTCAGGATGTACTGGGGTCTCAAGGACATAAGGAGGGGTGGAAGGGCCTGGGCTCTGATCCTCTTGTAGACTACCCCTGCCTGGGACCTCTCTGTCATGCATTCTGTGGTCTAAGACGTGCATTCATTACTCTGTGACAAGGGGTGGGATGAAACTTAAAAAATATTAAAAAATCAGCAGTGGCAAAAATTTCAAGAGCACAAAAGGATGAAAGTTCTCAGCACCAGGTCTCTTCCTGCCGCTGCCATTTCTGATGGACTTTTTTCTACAGTTCTGTGTTCTTTTATATGAATCCAAACTTCAGCTTTTGGTTAGACTCACAATGTGTATTAAACTGAAAAAAAATGGGCAAGAGACCCCAACATGGGGCTGCTTAGAGGTTAAAGCATTTGCCACCTAAGCTTGACTACTGGAGTTCAGGTCCCCAGCACTTACCTGAAAGTGAGATAGAGTGACAGCCAGATAGAGTAGCAGCCTGCCTGTGATCCCATGAGTCATGAGGCAGAGATGGAACCCTCAAAGCAAGCAGGCTAGCTAGACTAGCTGGATTTTAATTAAAAGGCGGTCTATCTATTCACTCAGTTTGTTATGGTTTATTGTCACTGGCTAGCTAGCCTAGCTACTCAGCTCCAGGGGAGTGAGAGACCCTGACTCACAGGAAAAGGAGAAGAACAGATGCAGGGGATGACACCTGAGAAATGACAGCATGAGCTTATCCTCTGGGTTCCACATGCATGTGCACACATGTTCATGCAGCCACAGCAAGCATCGTTTTACTCTTACTGTGTTTGGTGTGTTACAAGGAGTCCTTGTCTTTTACCGTGTTTGGTACATTGCAAGCCATCCTTAACATCTCTATGGGATGTGTCAGGTGGATGCCATTTGCTCACCGTCCCCCAAAGTGATAGCTGTGTGTCACAGTCACTGTTAGTTATACTCCAAAAACCTAGTCATTCACTTCTCTGGAGACACTCGGGGCCTTCCTGGGCTTTGCAGTTAGAGGCAGCTTTGGGGTAACCAGAGGCTTATGTCATCTCTGGGGGAGACTTGAGAACTGGCTGGTGCTGACCTGTTTTCAGAGGTACAGCATCCACACATAAGCCAGGGTGTGTTCAAATAATAGGCATGCCTGCCAGGATGCTCTGTTTTCCAACCCTGTGGGTTGAAATTGTACTGAAAACTGGTGTCTAGCCCTGAGGTTTTGGACACTTCAGTTTGTAGGGCACATCTGCTTGAATCCTGGGGCCTTCTGGCCTTGCTGGTGTCCTGAATGTGGTAAGTGACAGATATGGAGGAGGCTGGGAGCATCGATGGGACCAAGGGGCCAAGATCAGTAATAGCTGTGTCTGCTACTCCTGGTGCAGGTACCCCGGAATTCATGGCGCCTGAAATGTACGAGGAGCACTACGATGAGTCAGTGGACGTCTACGCCTTCGGGATGTGCATGCTGGAGATGGCCACCTCAGAGTACCCCTATTCGGAGTGCCAGAACGCTGCCCAGATCTATCGCAAGGTCACCTGTGTGAGTCCCTCAGCCACCTTGTTCGTAAGGACACTGCCTCCATTAGTCCTTTGGACACCCTACAGTGGGGACCCTGAGGCTTGCCTGGGTGAGAAGTCTAGCCCCGGGGGCTGTTGCCTACATGGAGACCCAGGAAGAAGGAAACCAAGGCTTGGGAGACTAGCTCTGCTGAGGTTTCCTTCCAGGAAGTGTGCCCCTTTCAGGGAGCTCCATCGTCTTTATCCCAGTTTGCCTTCCTTGCCAAGCCATCATCTTAGCCAAGCACGTCTCTGGGCAGCTGTCAGCACCGGGCAGCCTGGGAACCTCAATCCCTGTTTTGCTGTCACTGTGATTTCTGAGTTGATTCGGAGGCTTCAGCTGTGCAAACAGATTGGGCTGTCCTTTCTCACTGTGGTGGCCCCTGCGCTGGTGAAACAAACACGGCTTCTGAGGTGGAGCAGCTGGGCTGGGCTCTTCTGTGCTGCCTCTCATGAAGTCTCTGTCATCTTTGCTGTCAAGGCGAGGCCAGCAGGCCCTCGGGCTGTTCTCTGACCTTGGTTGTTGTGATCCCCAGAGTCCTTCCTGCACCCTCCTCAGGCAGGCAGTCCACTGGGACCCTGTGCTTTGTCTGTTCTCTACTCCAGGTGCCTGTGGCAGAGGTTACTACTGCAGGAGTGTGAGGAGCCACGCATGGCCCAGGCACCCATGCAGCTCCGCCCTGGGCCCATGCACCCTGATGAGCCCCCTCTCGCAGATGGCGTGCAACTCTTGCCTCTTGCTGTTAGGTCCAAATTATGTCACTTGAGTTGCCCTGAGCCTCTCCTGTGTGCACTGTAGATAGGTAGGGACAGGCAGGAGTCCCTGGGTGGTGCCTGGTCCAGAGGTTACTTCAGGGAGTCAGGGGCTATCCCCCAAGCAGGGTGTTGAAGGCCAGAGAGATCTTAGGGTATCGGTGTGGCTTATGGGGAAGGAACCTTGGGCTTCAGGCTTGTCCTGTACATGGTAGGGAGTGGTTTGTAATCTGGGCTGAGGACAGGAAGGGGCATCTTAGGCAGAAGACTGGACATGCCCCTCATTCTGGCTGGCAGGCAGTACAAGGCTGGACCTTCTGGGGTTCTTTACTCTTGTCTGCCCCAAGTGGGGCTTCATCAGCCAGGCTCGCGGTGGATTTCACTTCTTTCTTCCATCATCCCCTTCTTCCTTCCTTCCTTCCTTCTTTATGCTTTCTCTTCTCTGGATAAAACAAAAACGGCAGGGTTTTAAAGACTGAATCTTGTTGAAGGATGAAGCCTGGGAGGGTTGAAACCTTCAGGGTATTTTATTTTTTGTAATTAGTTGCTCCCCCCCACCCCCCCGGAACTGAGCAATTGTAGATGAACCCTGCCAGCTCCTGCTTCTGATATGGGAGCTATCTGCTCTCTGAGTGGTCAGTGGTTCCCTCTCTGGCCAGAAGCAGTGACCGCAAGCAGTGCTCTTGACTCTCGGGGGAGGGGAGGTGTAGAGAAGCCCGGGTGTGGGGTGAGAGGCTTGACTCTGTGCAGACCACTGTGGCTGAGGCTCTTCGCCCAGCTGAGGGCCAGCTTGTATGGAGGCTCTGGGGGCTCTGCTGCAGAGTTCTGTGACCAAGTAAAGGGACAGACTTGTGGACACCCGCTGCTGGATCTGAAGCCTCAGCCACAGCATCACATCTACAGTTGATGTTTTTGCCAGATGGTGGTCCTTGTGATAACATGGACGGGGGCCTTGGCCTGAGTTTGAGCTGGGGATGCTTTACGCACCCAAGATGTCCTCTCTTCAGACCTGAGTGTGAGGAACAATGGCCACTGGTCTTGTGCTGAAGGGAAGAGCTTAGATTGTCACAAGTTTTCATGTCACTGGTCTGCTTCTTACCCCTTCTGCTTTCAAGCCTGGGGCTTGAATGTGATGTATCCGTAGGCCTGGAGTTTTCATTCAAGTTGGAAACATCTTGACTATCTACATTTCTCTAGTATGTTCTGTCTTCTCTGTTTGTCTGTCTGTCTGTCTCCCCATGTAGTTTTTGTGTGTGTTAGGTTTTTTTTTTTTTTTTTTTTTTTTTTGTGTGTGTGTGTGTGTGTGTGTGTGTGTGTGTGTGTGTGTGTGTTTGTATGAGCAGGTGCCCACATGTGTTTTCACCCATTCAGGCATGTGTGGGGCCCAGAAGTTATCAAGGTGTCTTCCTCAATTGACTCTCCACATTACTTTTGAGACTGGGTCTCCTACTGAACCTAGAACTGTAGACTGATTGGCCCATGAGTCCCCAGGATCTGACTGTCTCTGCCTCTCCCAGTGCGGGGTATAGGCATGTGCCAGCAAGCCTGGATTTTACTTGAGTGCTGGACATCTGAACTCAGGTCCATGTGCTTACATGGCAACCATTTACTGCCTAAGCCATCATGTATCTTCAAGTGTGTCTTATTTTCCTTCCCTGCTCCCCATGCTGTCCTTCTGGAGTCCTGCTTTTATATGTGTCATGTGCCAGCCTGCACCTTGGTGTGTCACAAATTCTCAAGTGAAGGGAACAGAGCTGTGTGTCCATCTGTCTCTGCTCCATTTCCAGCAGCTCTGCTGCATTGTCCTCTCTCTTCTGTGAGGTCTCCATTTCTAGTCAGCTGTCCGTATCTGTAATTTCTGCCTGCGCTACTGAACGGCTGCTATGGTTTGCCTCCGCCCCTTGCCTCCAACTCGTAGCACACTCTTCATTTCTGTTGACTGGTTTTCTTCCGGGTCAGTTGTGTCTTCTTGCCTTCTAGCGTTTCTAGTAGTTTTTGTGTAAACACACACTGCGCCATTACAGTATCCCTTCAGGCTCAGCCTGAAGACCCTGGGTATTTCTTTGCCAAGATCTGTGGTGCTGAGGAGTTACTCATCTTGGTTTTAAGGAAATGCTTGAGGAGATTATAGATATGGGCTCATTATCGCTCTTTCCTTTCTAGAACTCTGCCTCATAGCCCCCTCAGCTTCTCGGAACACTGCTCCACCCTTAACTCAGTGAGGCCCCAGGCTCTGCTGGGTCCCAGGACTCAGGCTGGGAAGTACCCTGGGTAGCAAGCTGAGCCATGGGAGACACTGGGGTGTTGTGGACGGTGCCTCTGGCTCTGGGTGGTGGCAGATACCTCTGCTCTGTTCTCAGGGCATCAAGCCGGCCAGCTTCGAGAAGGTGCACGATCCGGAGATCAAGGAGATCATCGGAGAGTGCATCTGCAAGAACAAAGAGGAAAGGTGAGGTCCGGCACCCTGGGCTCCGAGTTCTCCAGCTGATGTTGGTCCAGCTGGCATTTTGGGCTGCATTCTCCCTGCAAACTTCCCAGGTCAGGCAGACCGACTCAAGCTGTGTGATACCAGGCTTGTCAGTTGCCGGGAGCCATGTAGCGCTCACATCCTTTCCTGCCTCCTGAGATAGGCTCCTAACACAGCCTGCAGTGCTAGGTACCCAGGCCCTTGCTCTGTCCTTCTTTGCTTTTTCTGTAGCTGTCCCCATTTCCAGGACCTTAAGGAACAGCTCCACACCCAGGTTCCTCCTGTGCCTCTGCCCTGTCAGCTCTAATGAACAGTCAGAGTATACTTATCTGTCCCTCTCTCAGGCGGCAGATTTCACCTCTGGGCCTCCCCAGTTGCTGTACAAAGCCAATTCCTCTTCAAAACAGGACTGCCCTTCCCAGATGGACAACCAGGAAGCTAGGGGTGCCTTCCTAGCACTCACAACAAACTGGGGTATACTCACTCATTCATCCACACATTCTCACGAGTAGACAGGGATGGGTAGCTGGTGTTCATTGCCCAGAGGAAGCCCGACTTCCAATTGAGGATGCTGCATGGTCAGTTCATTTGTACTAGAGAACAGACCAGACCCAGTGGGTGCCACGTGTGTTTGGGAGGCATGACTTCCTGCAGCTGGAAGGGATCGTTTAGTAACACCCAGATGACCTGGCCCCCTGGATGGAGCCCCCATGGCTGGGTTCTTGCCTCAAACCCCTACGTCTAGCAAGTTCTTACTATCTCTGTCTGTCTGCCTTTGTTCTTCCATACCCCCTCCTCCTGAGAGAGCTCCCTGCTAACCTTGTTGCTACAGTGAGGCCCAGGGACCCTGGGTTCTTTGTGTGTTTGGGATTCTACTTCCTCTCATTCCCTGAGCCAGGAGTCTCTGATACGATAGAGCATTCATTCACCTTCACCTCAGCAGGGTCTGTTTCTATCTGCCTAGCAGATGGCCTGGTACAGGGTGTGATTTCTTTTGGGGGAGGTAGATGTCTTAAAACATTGCAACAAGAAATATGAGCATGACCAGGCGTTGGTGACTAACACCTTTGATCCCAGCACTCAGGAGACAGAGGCAGGCTGATCCCTGTGAGTTTGAGGCCAGCCTGGTCTACAGAGCAAGTTCCAGGACAGGCTCCAAAAGCAATACAGAGAAACCCTGTCTCGGGGGGAAAAAAAGAAAAAAGGTAAAAAAGGACAAAGAAAAAAAGAAACAAGAGCATATCAGAGCTGAATTTCTCAGCATCTACTGGGAATTAAGGAACGCTAGTGTGCACACCGTGTCCTACCCTGGGGGCAGAGCCTGCCCACCTGGAATGAAGAGGGAGAACCTTCTAGCATAACTGGGTGGTGCTGGGTGGTAACCTGGTATTAGACATGAAGATGGGCGTGGAAACCCCTTGTCCTGAGCTTTGCCTGGGAACCACTCTCCCTCCAGATATGAAATCAAGGACCTGCTGAGCCATGCCTTCTTTGCGGAAGACACAGGCGTCCGGGTGGAACTCGCAGAGGAGGACCATGGCAGGAAGTCTACCATAGCCCTGCGGCTTTGGGTGGAAGACCCCAAGAAACTGAAGGGCAAGCCCAAAGACAATGGAGCCATAGAGTTTACCTTTGACCTGGAGAAAGAGACCCCTGATGACGTGGCCCAGGAAATGGTAATGTGTACGCAAAGGGGCCCAGACTATCCTTAGGCGAGTTTGGGTTTTAAAAGAAATCACAAATCAATTGCTTTTCCTGAAGGGCACGTGTCCCAGGGAAATGACCAGCATGCCTGGGAGGGCTAGGGACAGTCCTGAGAAAGGGTTTGGGGTCCCTGCTGTGTGGTCAGGTGTGTACAGTGACAGGAGGGCTAAGGATCTCCACTGCACAGGACCTGGGAGACGAGAGGAGCATCTGAGACACTGTTCAGGGAAGGAATCAGATTGAAGGGCCTTGCTTGCCTTAACCAAACTCCTGCCAGCTTGTCCCAGGGCTGTGGCTTTGAATGATCCCTCCTGTGTTGGAGATGCTCTTGTATTGTTTTGGGTCCTGGTACATTAACACCTCAAGGGGTGATGGGAGAGCACAGGCGTGTCCTACTGCCTGACTGTGGGTGATGGGGGGAGCCCCCTTTCTGCCTGGGATGTCATACTGGGCCTCAGGAGGGGGCTCTACAACATGTAAAATACATGGTGAGTTTAACTTTTGCACAGAGGTCAATGCAGAAGTAGCCTAGCAACAGGCCTCAGCATCCATGGTTCCTAGGGAGCTGGGGTGGAAAGGAGACAGTGTGAGACGCTGCTGGGGTAAAGTTGTCCCATGGTCTCCGTGCCACAGCTGCAGGATGGGGTCTTGGGTCCAGCTTCTGGAGGGAAGAGACCTCCAAGGACTGCTGGTGTGCTGGACAGGGCTGCGTCTTCCTGTGCAGAAGCTGTGTGGTGTAGTATGGATGAGGATGGATGTGACATACTATTGCCGAGCTGAAGCCGAGGCTGGCTTCTCTGGGGAAGGCATGTGACCAGGTCCACCCACCCTCTTTACAAAACTTGCCTCCAATTCCATCCCCGCCAGAAGAGCTTCTGCTGTGAACACATCTCATGGGACTCTTTAGCTCCTGCTCTTGGAGGACCGTACATGGCTCACGGTTGTGGCCAGTGGTAACTATATATGGTACACTGTGTTTTTCCGGTTCAGCTGCTTACCAGCACACATGCTAATGGCCGTCTCTCCATGCTTTTTTATTGAGAACAGTAAGCATCATGTGAGGTGGCATGTCAGCTGCAGACAGTGTGGCAGCCAGGGTTTAATATCTACCACCTCCTGAGAACGTACTGTGGACACAGCGCTGGTCAGTTGGTACTGGCCTGGGGAATGGTAGACGTGGGAAGGAGGATTGGAGGGAGTCTCCTGTGTGCATCCGATGAAGGGATCCTGGGAAGCCACACTGTTCTGACCTTGCAAGGAGTGTCTTTGGGGGCCGCTAGAGGTGAAAATGGGGATTGTGATTGGTCATTGTGGTTTCAACATGACTGAGTCTCTTCAAGTAAAATAACATTTCTTGCCTTCAGATGAGGCCAGGGCTGCCTTACAAATGTGATTTTGCCTGCTCTGTACTGGGCCAGGCAGAGCATGAGGGATTTTGGAGCTGAGCCTTGAAATCGAGGGCCACAGGATGGCTACAAAATGATAAGGGGGTGTTGGGGTCAGTGTGAGTGATTGCAGTATGGGTGGTCAGTCCAGGATGATGTCCAGGCTCCCTGACAGGTAGATTCTGAGTGTCCCCTGAAATACAGTGACCTAAACCCAACCATACCCTGTGTACTCTTCCTGGGTGCTTCTTAACTGCTTCTGAAACAGCTGACACCCAAGGCTCTAACCTGTCTCTGCTTGTCATAACGTAGAGGACAGGGCTTCCCACAGGACAGGGCCATTGTGGGTCAGTCACCTCAATTGGTCCCTGGCATTTGGCTGAACTCCCAGGCTATGTCCCCTCATCAGTTCCAGGGAAGTCCCTGGGCCTAGCACCCTCTCCTGAATCTCCCACCTACACACACACACACACACACACACACACACACACACACACACACACACACACACCACGTTATCTCCTTCTCCCTGCTCTGCCTCAAACTGCATTTTTTTTTCCATTATAAGGCATGCTACCTATAAAAAAGGCATCCTTGTAGAAAGGATTTGACTTGTATCAACTTAAATAATGAATGCCAGGTGGTGGTGGTGGCACACACCTTTAATCCCAGCACTGAGGAGGCAGAGGCAGGTGGATCTTTGAATTTGAGGCCAGCCTGGTCTACAATGCAGGTTCTAGAACAGCAGGGGGCTACACAGAGAAACCCTGTCTCCAAAATTCAAAATAATAATAACAACAATAATAATAAACAATGTGTATCTCCATTCTACCAAGCCTGGTTGCCACGTGTGATAAATTGAAAGCCATACATCCTCCCTGTGAGGACAGCCACACATGGGTCCATCATAGCTCTGCCATGCTCTTAGTGGGCCTCGGGGTGGGTCCTTGACCCCAGGAAGCTTATCAAGGTGTCATGTAGCAAAGGACCCAAGTTCCCTGCTGGTCAGACGGCAGCTTATGGTGTGACTTCACCCAGAACAGTGATGCCTGAGAGAAAAGGGGTGTGGGAGGGATGGGGACATGCACAGAGACAGTCATGGAAAGGAAGAAATGGAAAGGGTGGTGAGACCCTGCACACCCCCTGGTTCCAGCAGGATGCCCTGTCCCTCTTGTCCCCGCAGGTGGTCTGCACACTGCTTATGGAAAATGTGCGCTAGGATTTGTGGGAGCGTCCTTTGCAGCATCTCTGTGCTTGTTGCTCATCCTGATGTTGCTCATTCTGATGTTCAGATGTCCTGGATTTGCCTAGTACCAGCTCCCATGTCACTTTGCACGTCCCCGTCCTTCCCTGAGCATGTCCAGGCAGTTGGCTCAACCTCCTTGTTCTCCTGCCCTGCCCTGAGCTACTGAGCCAGTAGCAGCTCTGGTTTCCTGTGGCCTCCCAGGATTGTGCATGTTGTTTTTGGGCCCTCGGGGTAGACACAGCTCACGGGGACATGTTATCTGCACATTCATACACAAGTGCCATCCTTGTGCTTCTGGGATCGTATCTGCTTCACTGATAGCGAAGAGACCCAGCTGTGGTCAGGAATATACCATGGGTCTATTCCACATTCCTGCCTTCCTGTGTGGGAGGAGCTGACCCACACAGCCACCATCCTCTAGCTGTGCTGCCCATCACATAGGACACCCCTGTGTCCCCACCCTGCAGTGTTCCAGTCAAGAGCCCACCTGTCTCTTCTAAAATTTCTTTTTCTTGTTGGGCATAGGGGTACTCACCTTTTTAAATCTCAGCACTCAGGAAGCAGAAGCAGGTAGATCTCTGAGTTTAAGGCCAGCATGGTCTACATAGTGAGTTCCAGGCCAGCTAGGGATACACAGTGAAACCCTATCTTTAAAAAAAAAAAAAAAAAAAAAGAAAGAAAGAAAGAAAGAAAAAAACCTACTTTTTCTTTCTTTTCAAAAAAAAAAAAAAAGATTTGTTTTTAGTTTATGTGTATGGAGTATGGGTGGTGATTGTGGTTATACATATATGTGCTGTGCACCCAGAGTCCAGAAGAGGGTGTTAGATCCCCTGGAGCTGGAATTACTAGTGGTTTTGAGCCACCTAACATGGGTGCTGGGAACAGAACTCTCATCTTCTTAACTGAGCTATCTGTCCAGAGCCCCCACTCAGTCTCTCTACAACTGAGGTCTTCACCAAGGGAAGGAACCCAATCCTGGCTTTTCACTAGTCCCAGTCAGCCCCTGTAGTCCAGCCAGAGCAGAGCCTTAGTAGGGACCGCTGTCTCAGGAAGTGACTTAGCCACAGTGAGATCACTGTGTACTGGAAATGGTGGAACACTTTCCTGGTGAAGGGAGTTTAGGATTTTGCCAGACCCAAATGTTCCCCGTACTGCTTTCTGATGACCAAATGGGTCTCCTCCTTCCAGGCTGGTGAGGTTTTCAAGGTCCTTACACATTTGCTGGGCGGGAACTGCCACCCCACCGCTGGGGTCTGTGAAAGACCTTCACAGGTGGGCGTTGGGAGTCATCACTCATGCAGGGACTGAGGAGTCCTGGGAGCTACAGTAGATGGTAGTGGTGGTCCTAAGCAGTAGGTGTGTATGTATGTGTAAGTGGTATGTGAAGGATAGCTGATCCCCAAGACGCTTGACCACGTGTCTGCCTTTGCAGATTGAGTCTGGATTTTTCCATGAGAGTGATGTGAAGATTGTGGCCAAGTCCATCCGTGACCGGGTAGCACTAATACAGTGGCGCCGGGAGAGAATTTGGCCTGCACTGCAGTCTCAGGAGCCAAAGGACTCAGGCAGCCCTGACAAGGCCAAGGGTCTGCCAGCACCCCTGCAGGTCCAGGTGACCTACCATGCGCAGAGTGGGCAGCCTGGACTGCCAGAACCTGAGGAACCTGAGGCTGACCAGCATCTCCTGCCTCCTACCTTACCAGCTAGCGTTACCTCCTTAGCCTGTGAGTACCTGGAATGGGGTCACCATAGCCAGCTGTGTCCTTCCTTCCACCACCACAAGCATAACCAGCTTCAGAGCAAAGCAAAACAGAGTGCTTACTGCAACGCTCTGTGAGAAAGGCAGGTGCCAGCCTCAGTCTGCTGAGCTCCAGGCTGTCCTCGGGTAGCTAGGTAGTCGGTTCTAGCTGTAGGTGGTCCCCTGAAGCTTTGGGCAGGCTTTGTTCTCCTTTTCCAGGGTCACTTCCTACTAGCCACCTTGGTGCCAGGACACACAGTGATCTTTTAAGGGCATGTCCTGGGGTGACAGGGCAACAGATGGCCCCCAGGTGCTAGGACACATGGGTCCTGGTTCCTTGGCCAGTCCAGGCTTGGTCCCACTGCCTGTCCTGCAGGGGTGTGGATGATTGTTTTGGGAAAAGGATTGGATTCTCCCTACATTCCTCAGTGACTTGTGACCAGAGTGGTTAAGGCTTGCTGGAGTCTGGCTTCTCAGGTCAGATGTCCATGGCCTAGCAGGGTCTGAGGGAGCCAGTTCCTCCTCAGCTCCATCTGTGGATCTGTGGACTGGCAACTGGTTCTTTATTCTCTCTCAGAGAAGCAGTTCTGGCCTCATGGCGGCTTACAAAGGCCAAGTGAGGTACCATTACCCAGTCTTTGGAGGGGATGGCCGTGCAGTGGACTGAGTGCTGGCCGTCTTGGCTAGGAGTGTCTATCCCTGGGATTGTCATTCTCTGCTACCATCTTCAGTAGAAGCCTCTGAGACCATTTGTCCATTTTCAGGGTGTTGTTTCTCTTGAGGTGGATTTGATGCAGGCTTCATCAGAAACCATCCTGAGAGGATCCAGCACCTTTCCAGGATAGGCAGTCTGTGTCCCGTTTGCCTTCTGAGTTTGAAAACTCAGCAGTGAGCTGAGATGGGAGACATGGCTTTGCCCGCTCTGGGAACCAGCCTAGAGTAGATCAGCAGAGCCCAGCGACCTGCCCGGGCCAACACTTGAGATTGTTCATGTGGAAACCCTGTTTATTTAATATGCAGCCCCCTTCATTCATGACTCCAATAGCTTCCAAGACGACTACTGAAATGCAAATGAGTGGCCCTCGCTTTGAAGTACTTCTGCCCACTGTTTACTTCACTCCAAGCTGAGCTCTGCAGTTTGTACTTTAAAGAGACCCAGTTTGGGTCCTCTAAACAATATCCCTCTTGTGGTCAGTGTGACCCAATATGAGAAAATCCCATAGTGATTGGAGAGTAGGCGATGAGTTCATGTTAAGTGTAGGAATTCTCTGCCAACAGATCCCTTCCTATGTGACTCAGGACATCTATGGGCTAAGCACAGAAGCCATGGCTGGCCTTCTCAGAGGGCTTTTGATCACTTAGTATGTTTTCTTTAAGATGGATGGTACAGTCATAGCTCTCAGAATTTTAAACCACTAAGGGTTTACAGGCCACTTATCCTCCCAGAGGCAACAGATGCTACAGCTCTTTTAACTGTCTTCCAGAGATGATCTGCATGTATCATCCACATGTGGACACACAGGCAGGTACATAGCACATATGTACAGATGCATACTCACTGTGCAAACCCTTATATACAGAGAATCCATGCATATAAACACACACACACATACATCTCACATATCATACTGACACCTATACACGTGTGGACACAGGTGTACAGGTATTCATGCACACGGATGAGAACATGTGTACACCACACATGGAAATACATATGTGAACATACATGAATATACTCAATAGGCAGTGGTGACACATACCTTTAATCCCAGCACTCAGGAGGCAGAGGCAGACAGATCTCTGAGTTGGAGGCCAGCCTGGTCTACAGATTGAGATCTAGGACAGCCAGGGCTACATAGAGAAACCTTGTCTCAAACAACAAAAACAAAACAAAACACAAAATGAATATACTCATATGTGCTTGCATATGTGATATGAAGGTACATATGTGAACAGATACAAGCACACCTGCATTCCCCGTTCCTCAGCAGTGGACAGCACCCTCAAACGCCTTCTGCACTCTGCTCTGGGATTTTTGTCTTCGTTTTCTCACCTGGCTGCAAGAATTTGACAGTGGCTGTCCATTCTGTGCTTTCATGACTGATGAGGACGCCAGACAACACATTGCCTGAGCAGGATCTGCACTTAACAGGATCACACACACACACACACACACACACACACACACACACACACAAAACACACTTGTACGTACCTGTGTTGGGTCACACCAGCTTTCAATATTCTTTCTCCCAGCAGCCCCTACTGAACTGAACAGGTAGCTTCTACTGCCATCACACTTAAGTTGAGGACGTGATAATACAACTAACGTGTGTGTGTGTGTGTGTGTGTGTGTGTGTGTGTGTGTGTGTGTGTGGGGGGGTGATGATAACCATCCCCAAATGAAATTTCAATTGTACAAGTAATCTATACAAATCACTTGCAATATGTAAAGTGTTGCACACATGGCTGGAGTTGGTGCCTCTTGAATCTCATTAGCCTGAGGACAACCTCCACCCCCCCCACCTCCTTTTCTCACTCTGCTCTCTGCCCCCTCCCTTCCTGTCTGTCTAGGTATAAATGGTCACCATAATGAGCAGCTGGCTCATTAAAAACTAGAGCTGCTTGTCTAATTGGTTTTGCCCAATTAAACCTCAGCATCCTATGTCTTCCTAGGTTAAAATCACTCTTTGGAAAAATTGTTAGTGCAGAGCCACAAGAATCACCCCTCACTTGACTTAATCTGTCAGTGGGCAGAGGACTCACTCTGAAATACAGCCCCTTGTGAAAATAGCTTGGTGTTTTGGTAGCAAGTTGTAAAGGCTTTTAGAATCTGGAAGCAGTAAACTCAAAGTGCGATTTTGGATGGGTTTCCGGTTTTCATTCTTCACTGACTGACTATGTGGGCAGCCTGCCTTACCAAGTACCATCAGAGGGCAGCCTCTGCACCTGCATTCCAGAGTGGGCCGGGAATGACAAGCTTTGCTTCTGGTGGGCTAGCCAACCTTGCCTACCCCAGCATCAGGCCAGGGGCACGGAAGGCCCGAGACCTCATGCTGCTGTGCAGCTTAGACAGCATTCATGAAAACAACCCAAGGCTCAGTCTTGCAGAAAGAATCCAGGACCAAGCCACTATGCTTGCCTGCAATGCCAGGGGGTGGCGTTTAGAGGTGTACACACTAAGCTCTACTTCTGTCCTCCCCAGCGGACAGCACCTTCGACAGTGGCCAGGGCTCCACTGTGTACTCTGACTCCCAGAGCAGCCAGCAGAGTATGGTGCTCAGCTCCCTGGTGGACACGACTCCAACCCCAGCCTCCTGTGTGTGCAGCCCCCCTGTGAGTGAGGGGCCTGGCCTGACCCACAGCCTGCCTGCACTAGGGGCCTTCCAGCAGCCGGCCTCTGTGGTAAGTTTGAGGGCCACCCCTGCTCTGTTCTCTTTGCCTCTTGTCTAGGCTGTGCTAAGTATGGT
Organism: Cricetiscus sungorus; assembly: GCA_030556225.1. Taxonomy (NCBI): domain Eukaryota; kingdom Metazoa; phylum Chordata; class Mammalia; order Rodentia; family Cricetidae; genus Cricetiscus; species Cricetiscus sungorus. Next base: position 16,922,306 of record JANBXA010000190.1, on the reverse strand, counting down.
CAGGGTTAGAGTGGCCTGCAGTCGGCTCCCAGCCACATTTCTCTTGGGAGATGTGAAGATGCACGCAGCCCATGGATGCCGCTCTTTGCTGGGAGCTGAAGAGTCTTAGAAGATGTGAAGACAGAGGATGTGGAGTATCCGGGAACAGACCTTGGGGTACCCCTGGCATGGGGAATTGTGGTAGAGCCAGCCAGCCTCATCCTGAGCTTGTCACAGGGGCATGATTCTGGCACATTGGGCTCTTTCCCAGCCTATCTCAGAGATGATGGAAAGGTATCACTGGTGCTAACGGAGTTTTGGATTGTTATCTTTGCGCAGCCTCCTGGGGACATTCAGGACCCTCTAGCGTGCCTCCCTCAGGAAGTGGTAGCTGTAGAAAGAGGGAAGAACAAGGCAAGAGAGGCTCAGGCTTTGAGGATCCCTGCAGGCGGTGTGTGAGATCTGGGAAGTGGATGGTGGAGGGGTTAATTAAGCAGGCATTTATTTTGTTTTATGTTCGTGTGTGTGGCATGCGTAGGTACACACTCCCTTGCGTGTACACGTGGAGGCTTGAGACCGATATTGGGAGTCTGTGCCTTATTTTTTCTGACAGCTTGGAGCTCACTGGCTGGCCGGCCAGAAAGTCCCCAGTATCCTCCTGTCTCTGCCTCCCAAGCCCTGGGTTTTGCCTTTTTTTTTTTTTTTTTTTTTTCCTAAACGTTGAAAAATGCTTGTTACACAGTTCTAAGAGAATTTGCCTGTGACCCAGGTGGTGGAGCTGAGTCCTCAGACCATGATTTAGACCCCATGGGTGGGTTCTGTTTTTCCATGGCCACCAATTAGGGAACCCCTAACTGGTAATTTGGTAGCCCCTGTTGTCACACAATCTTGGACTGTGGTGGCTTCTTGGCACTGGCTAAATGCTAGTGCTATGGTCTCTGTCCTCTGCGTATGCAGGTTCTTGTCTTCCCCATGCCCACATGGGATTGAGCAGTTAGGAGGGCCTAGCAGGCCTTCTGGAAAATCAATTGACGCTGAGGATTCCCTGAGCCCCAGGATTGACCGTGATGTGCACGTTTGCAATTTGATCCATTTCAAAAATGAAATGAGGTTTGATTTTTAAATGGCCTAAAGACCTCATACAAGAGGACTTGGTGCTCCAGAGGCTGCTCAGCTGGGGCTGAGCCGGAATGTCCTGCCTGCCTCTCACATACCTTCAGTCATAGTTGGAGCTACCTTGGGCCATGGGTCCTCATTGGTTCAGCCAATCTCACCATCCACATGTAAATCAGGAGACTGAGCAGGGAAACCACAGGACCAGGGCTCTTGGTCCCCTTTCCCTGCCTCTCGACGTAAAGACAACTTAGACAAAAAAAGATGGCTTGTATTTTCCTGAAGAAGGCTGCTGTGATGATGTGCCTCTGGGGTCCAGTGGGGTAAACAGACAGGGGTGATGATGATGATGAGGAGGAGGAGGAAATGGGAGACCATCAGGAGTGAGGAGTCACTAAGCCCTGCCTAAGCTCCTGAGCCAGGGACAGTGGCTGGAGTCTGTCCTGGTCTGGCCTTGTTGGATCAATTCATCTGTCTATGGCTTTAGCTAAACCCAGCTCCGAGACTTGATCCCAAATGTGCCTGTTTCCCAGGAGGAAATGAGAGTGTGTTTTGGAAACCCCTACCCCTGTGCCACACAAAACATCCTAGAGAAGTCTGTTGAACGGCAGTGGACATCAGACCCTGTTCCAAACCACGAACTTGTGCTCAGATGTTTCCCCACAAACCTCCACTGCCAGCGTCCTCATTGCTGTGAAGTGAATCCGGGACAACCAGAGCTTTTCCCATAAGTACTCTAGGCTCTGTCTCTGCACTGAATATGCCTGGAGAGCTGAATTTAGTAACATGGGACATGACTTTCATTCCCAGCACCCTCATGGTGGCTCACGACCAGCTGTAACTCTACCATGGGATCTGATGCCCAGTTCTGACCTCCTCAGGTACCAGGCATGCGCCCGGTACACAGCCATATATGCAAGCAAAATATCATACCCATAAAATTAAAAAACAAAACAAACCCCCCACAGAATATTGACAAAGTAGCAGCAATTCCTTAACCTCGGCACCCTTGAGCTGATTTCCTGTTCTTTTGCTAGCTGCATGGACCAGTGCCCTCCCTACGCGTGGTCCTGTTTCTGTCCCCTTGTGGCTGAGTTCCAAAGGGCCTCTCCTTGCCAAGGGCCTCACTGTTCTGGTTTTGTTCCCGTGCCTATGGGTCCTGGTACCTCCCCGGCAGGCACAAACTGTGTGTTCCCATCTCTCCATAGTCTGAAATATCCATATTTGTAGTCTGGATAGTCTCTGTTAAATAAGTGGCCCACAGCCAGAGCCTAAGGAGTCTTTCTCCATGGTGCTGAAAAACCTCTGTGATGATCTCTTTACACAGTTGCATGATACTCCACGGGGTGAGCTGTGGCCATATGTGGTTTGCCTGCATTGTTGATGGTGTTGTAGGGCTATCACACTTGGCTTCTGCAGAGCCACCTTCCTGGGAACAAGGCTCCTGGTAGAGAGGGGGCTGGGCATGGGGACAAGAAGGACCAAGGGCAGCCCCTGAATATAGACTCTACATTCTCTGCAGCCGGGCCTGTCAGTGGGCCCTGTGCCACCCCCTGCCCGCCCTCCACTCATCCAGCAGCATTTTCCAGAACCTTCCATGAGCTTCACTCCTGTGCTACCACCACCTAGCACCCCTGTGCCCACAGGCCCAAGCCAGCCAGCACCCCCAGTCCAGCAGGTGAGTGTGACACCTCATTTTATCCCCTTAAATTGTCCCTTTATGGAGGGACAATTTACGCCAAAGCCTGAAGGTTGTAGCCTGTGCGACTGTGTGTGTGTGTGTGTGTGTGTGTGTGTGTGTGTGTGTGTGTGTGTGTATGTGTGTGTGTGTGTGTTTCAGATATGCAGTTCGTAATGTAAGGCCTGCACATGGAAAACTCTGCTTACTCAGAATGTTTTTTGTAAGCTGGCTCCAGATTAGCAGGAGCTTGGTGGTCTGTGTGTGTTTGTGTGTTTGTGTAAGCAGTGTATGGATGTATGCTGTGAATATAGTTTACTGTGAGAGTTGTATGTGAAAACATGAAGTTGGGAAGTTACACAGTAGTGTGTGCATATGCAAGTGGTGTGGCTGTGTGTGTGAATCCCAGTGTGTATGTGGGAGTGTGAATGCAGGTGAATGAGTGGGAGCATAGAGCATGAATGTGTTGGGGTCACTGTGGATTTCTATTGTGTCTGAGCACAAGGCTCCCTTTTCTTCCTCCAGCCTCTTCCAATGGCCCAGCCACCTGCCCTGCCACAGGTCCTGGCTCCACAGCCAGTGGGTACTGTCCAGCCAGTGCCCTCCCATTTGCCTCCATACCTGGCTCCAACCTCCCAGGTAGTGGCCCCTGCTCAGCTGAAGCCTCTCCAGATGCCACAACCACCTCTACAACCTCTTGCTCAAGTCCCTCCACAGGTACCTCTGGGCCATACATAGCCTGCTCACCTGGGGTGGTACCAGGACATGGGCTGGGCCTGTTCATACATGTTACCGGGGCCAGTGACTAGGAAGGTAGGCTTGGAGCATGCTATCATACCCTGTGTATTACATGTGTAGTGCTTCACGACTGCTCCTGTGACCACAGCAGGTCAGGAACCCCGGGGCAGCCTCCTTTGTCTTGTTCCCCTCTCCCTCCAGCTTCACCTTTTCTTTGCTCTGGGATGAGAGTGTGTGTATAGGGTCCCTCAGAGTGGGTGGGGCAGCTGTCATCCCACTATCTAGTGGATTGCCATCCAGGATAGGAAAAGGGTTAGTCCAAGCCAAGGACAGAACTCTCCTTGTGACCTCTGAGTGGGCATAGAAAGCCATCTGCTTGCTTCAGATGACTGTTCTGTAGCGTGCCAAGAAGCGAGCTGAGGGCAGCTCCTTACAGGCACATTTGTCACCACAGGTGGCAGTTAGCTGTTTGTCACATGCATCACAGCGGATTGGTACGTTTTCATGCCCTCATAATTGTACAGAGGTGTAATTAACATGATACCTGTGAGCTAGGGAAAAGAAAGCCCAGCTTAGGGGATAGCTGTCGAGTCCAGAGTTTTAACCCACCGAGTCAGGTTCCGCCTGATACTAAGAGAACAGAACAAACAGAAGGCTCTGGACTGTCTGCTGTTGAGAGGCTGAGTGCCACAGGGAGTGGCATTGCCTCATCTACCAGAGAAGGCCATACGAGAACCCGCCAAGGGGTTGGCTTCCATGGAGGTCACAGGATGAGACTTCAGGCTGCCGAGAGACTAGGTGACTGACTGGGCCAGCCCGGGACTTTGATGATCTCGTGTTCCCAGGTGGGAGTGCTCCGAAGCTCCGGGGCCCTCGCTCATTCTCTGGTTCATCTCATCTGAGCACCCCTGGCTCCCCTGGAGATTTGGACACACAGGCCGGCCCACGCTGGGGCCAAGGGGGATCCAGCAGGCAGGACTCCCTTGCGCTCTAACACATTTATAATGCTGTTCAATGACTTGCTTGGAATCATCTCATCGCCAGCAGCTGTTTGGAGGTTGAGCTGCCTCCCGCTGAGGCTGCGGGCCCCTGGATGGCAGGCTGACTAACATGCCACTGTACCTTTTTCAGATGCCTCAAATGCCTGTGGTTCCCCCCATCACTCCCTTGGCAGGACTTGATGGCCTCCCTCAGACCCTCACTGACCTGTCAGCTGCAAACGTGGCTCCTGTGCCACCACCTCAGTATTTCTCACCTGCTGTGATCTTGCCAAGCCTCACAACACCCCTGCCCACGTCACCGGCCCTGCCTCTGCAGGCTGTCAAGCTGCCTCATCCCCCTGGAGCACCCCTGACTGTGCCCTGCCAGACCATCGTGCCAAATGCACCAGCTGCTATCCCCCTGCTGGCCGTGGCCCCACAGGGTGTGGCTGCACTGTCCATCCATCCAGCAGTGGCCCAAATCCCAGCCCAGATTCCAGCCCAGATCCCAGCCCAGCTCCCAGCCCAGCTCCCAGCTCAGCCTGTGTACCCAGCAGCCTTTCCCCAGATGGCACCTGGAGACATCCCGCCCTCACCTCACCACACAGTGCAGAACTTACGGGCCACCCCTCCACAGCTGGCCTCACCTGTGCCTCCTCAGCCTGTCCAGCCCAGCGTCATCCATCTACCTGAGCAGGCTGCTCCAGTTGCTGCCTCAGGGACCCAGGTAATCCACCTGTGGGAGTGGACTTGCTACTCACTCAGGGCCAGGTCAAGAGACTCGAGCAGTTCCCTTCACAGGGCCGTGGCTCCTGTTAGTACCTGGACTCGAGGGGGCATAGGACTAGACAGGGGGCAGTTCTGCCCTGTGGTTAACCTTTCTTCCTTTTTTGGACTTATGTTTTAGATTTATTTATTTGCTTTCGTGTGTGTGAATGTTTTGCCTACACGTGTGTATGTGTGCTGTGTGCCTGCCTGGTGTTGGCAGAGGTCAGGAGAGGGTGTCAGATTCCTTGCAGTTGGCAGTCACGCCCAGGTCCTCTGCAAGAGCAGCAAGTGCCTTTAACTCCTAAGCCATCTCTCCAGCCCCGGTTGACCTTTCTTATGAAGAGAATGTTGGAGACAGGGCCTGAGCCAGTGTGGGGCATCTGCTGTCTTCTCCAGAGCTGTGAGCGTCAGGATGGCCGCGTCCCAAGCTCCTACCCGGCCTGTGCTTTGTGGCTGAGCACTCCCTCACCCTCATGCCAGTGCTGGCAGTCCAGTTGGCTTGTAGTGGCTCCTCTGTGGGTACCAGGATCGCATGCACCCCAGGCTAAAACTTACCAGAGGACAGAGCAAGGCAGAATGGGCATTCCTGTTTGAACAGAGAGCATGAGAGGTGCATTTGCTGCCTGGCTGCCTGTCGAGCGGAAGGTGATTCTTGCAGGACAGGTAACTGCCCTGGTGTCCGGTGAGGGTTCACGCAGTTTGCCAAGTTGACACAAGCTGTGGTGTGTAGGGAGGTGTGCCTTGTGGCAGGAGGCCTGCCATTGTAGCTTCACTCCCCTGCACAGGGCATTTATGTTTGGAGTTTCTGGTCCATTCTGTTTAAACCCAAGTGAGGGGAAGGAAGAAGAGACCTGAGCTTCCCACTTGAGTCCCCCCCATCAGAGGCCTTCTTCACTAGGGTGTCTCCCATTGGGTACCTGATGAGGATATTCTGTCCACCTGGCAGCCCCCCCAAAACAAACAAACAAAAAAAAACATACGCACTTGAGCATCTCTCCACCAGAGAGTTCTCCAAACCTGACCTCTCCCCAACTCTAAGCGCTGACAGCTCTGAAGCTGAGGCTTGTCCCCTGCCATCTGAACTTCAGGTCACTCTGATGTGGACCAGCCCCTTCTGGCCTTGCTGGGAACAGCATAGGGTCTAGGGGGAGCACCCTGGTGCCAGGTGCTACATGGCTCAGTCTTGTGCTTCTCAGCTTGGAGCTGCTCACTCAGTGCGCATACAGCCCCTTCCATATGATTTTCCACTCTCATTTCTGGAGGCATTTGTGCTTGGAGATGGGGTGGGAGTAGTGTTTATTGGCCAGCGGAAAGCGTTTGTCTAAAAAGCCAGTGGGAGGAGACGTGAGGCCTTGTGTTCTCACTGAGTGAATTGCTAGAAAGAGAAGGTGTCCATGAAGCTTCAGTGGTTGACAGGGGTGAGGCTAAGCAGCAAGAGGGCGGGCTCTAGCGCCATCTGTGTATTCTGGGCCTTGTTTTCTGCTGCTGGCCTTTCTGGGCTCTGGGGTTGCTACAGACTGGTGGGTTCTTCAACTGACTGGCTTTTAGAGCTTCTAGACGTTTATTTTGTTTTTCATTTTTAAAGAAGATTCATCTTTTAAATTATGTTTATGTCTGTGTTTAGGTATGTTTAGGTATGTCTGTGGAGGTGCCCACAGAGGCCGGAGGCATTGGATCCCTATAGAACTGGAGTTACAGGCTGTTGTGAGCTGCCCAACGTGGGTGCTGGGAACCAAACTTGGGTCCTTTGCAAGAGCAGTGTGTGCTCCAGTACTGAGCCATCTCCCCAGACCTGTTTTTTTTTTTTTTTTAAGTTGCCATTGTTTGTTTATGTAATAAGGGAGCTGTTCATGTGTGCCACAGTACACATGTAGAGGTCATAGGGCAACGTGCAGAAGTTGAGTTTTTTTTTCCCTTCTGCCATGTGGGACCTAGGAATTAAACCCAGGCCATCAGATTCGGTAGCAAGGCCTTTACCCACTAAGCCATCTTGCTGACTGTCTTAGTTAGGGTTACTATTGCTGTGATAAGACACCATGACCAAAAGCAACTTGGGGAGAAAAGGGTTAATTGGCTTATATTTCCACATGAGTGTTCATCATTGAGAGAAGTCAGAGCAGGAGCCTGGAGGCAGGAGCTGATGCAGAGGCCATGGAGGGGGTGCTGTTTATTGGCTTGCTCCTCATGGCTGACTGAGCTTGTTACAGAACCCAGGACCACCAGTCCAAGGGAAGCCTCACCCACAATGAGCTGAGCCCTCCCCCATCAATCACTAATTAAGAAAATGTTCTACAGAGTTGCCTACAGCCTGATTTTTATAAGGCATTTTCTCAACTGAGAAAATGAGGTTGCCCCCCTCTCTAATGACTCTATCTTGTGTCAGGTTGACATAAAACTAGGGATACTGAACCCCCCCTAATTTTTTTTTTTAATTACATCAAGCTTCTAGAAGTTTATTGATGAGCTGGGCTGACTGACCCACAGGCATCCCTTCCAGTAGAGGGTGTGTGTCCAGGAGAAAAGTGAACTCTAATCCTGTAGGGGCTGCTGGCCAAGTGTAGTCTGAGTGTTGCAGTTCCTGAGAGGCAAAATGACTGTCTTCCCAGCCTCTCAGCCCACCTGGGACCGTGGATGGTGTGTCCCCACTGACATCTACCCATCAGACTTTTCACACTGAAAGGCTATTAAAGAGAATACCCACAGGGCAAAGTCAGCCAGAATCCTATCTCCTTAGGAGAGATGGCAGGTGCTGGTGGGAACAGCTACCCCATGCTCTGAACTGGGCAGAAGGCCAGAAGAGAAGGACGTTGCTGTCCCAGGGAGACAGCCACAGCCCAGCCTAGATACTACGTGTGTGTTGCTTATTCTAAGTGTCTGGGCTTATTTTTGAAGTTTCTAGGAGTCTGGAGCTGTATATTTCCACGTGGAGGTGTGCAAGGAGGCTCATGTCTATTTGTCTCTGCGAAATCCACATTGCAGATGTGCTCTAAAACAAGGAATGCCTTTGGGGAACATGGGTCAGAGAGAGAAACGTTCCCTATTTTCCTAAACCTGTGTGCTCACTGATGTATCTGGGCACAGCCTCTGCCATTGCCCCCTGGTACCCAGCCTGCATCCTTATCCCTTGTGCCCCCAGGTCCTGCTGGGCCACCCTCCTTCGTACACTACGGATGTTGCTGCTCCAGTCTCTGCTGTGTCCCTGCCGCCTGCTGTCCTTTCCCCACCTCTTCCAGATACTCTGCTGCCTACTGTCCCTGAGCTCCTGCCCAAGCTCCCCAGCTCCCTGGCCCCCACAGTGGCCGCAGCCTCTCAGAGTGTGCCCACCCAGACCTCTACGCTGCTCCCGCCAACAAACCCACCTCTGCCCGCTGGGCCTGCAGTCTCTGGTCCCTGCCCTCCTGTCCAGCTGATGGTGGAAGTGGCTCAAGAGGTGTGTGCCCTTGTCCCCTGCCCATGCCACCTGGGGGCTCAGCACTAGAGGTGAGGGGGACATAGTGTTCTCTGGGACAGCTACTCCAAGCTGCTCTGCCCCTGTCTACACTGACCTCACCAGGATGGAGAGTATGGGTTTCAGAAATGGGTTTTCCGCAGAGAGACTATACAGCTTGCCCAGGGCTTTCACAAACCCTGTGTGTCCTTTTAGGGGAATGATCAAAGTAGGTTAGCAGTTTGTGGAAGGAAGCAACCCTGGGTTTCAGGGATCTGCTTGCTTCTAAACCTTCCAAGATCACCCTGCCACGCACTGGGCCCTGTGCGGAGAGAACCTCAGAGGAGCTAGGGAGGCAGCTGCCTGCTGGGCCTGGTCTCACTGAGGGGAAAGGTAGGTTGGCACAATGTAACCCTGTTCTCTTTATCTATTTTAGGAGCAGGTCTCACAAGACAAGCCCCCTGGCCCCCCACAGAGTGGTGAGAGGTACTGCTCTGCCTTGCCCTCAGGATGGGTGGGCGGGCGCAGGCTGGGGAGCTTGCACTGCCTGGCTCTTTCATTCAGATCCTGCCCCAGTTTGCTAGGACACCATCAGGGTTTTTAACAGGCACTGTCCCCCTTTTCCAAATCTGACCCAATAGTGGCTCAGGGACCATCTTTCTGGTCCTTGTTATCCAGGATGAATCCTGATTGCTGTCAGCTCCCGCTGGGCTATGGGTCCCAGCACTAACCCTTGTGCTGAGGACATTCCAGAAGGGGAGGGGCCCTGGACAGAGTCTCGGTGCCCTCGGTGCTGAGGCCTCGGTGTCCAGGCTTCTTTTCTGTGCTCTGGGGTAGTGATATCGTTCTTATAGAGATGGGTGTGAGAGGTAGCATGGATCCCATCATCCCAGAAGACTGGATGTTGTTGTCTATGCTGGGAGCTGAGCAGACCCACAGTCCTCACAACAGCTTAGAGCTTCTGATGTCTTGTTTGCTCCCCTGGGGAAAATAAGGCATGCAGACCCATTGCACAGGCCTAGAGGAGCAAGGTCATGCAGCCCACCCCTGGGAAGCTGGCACTTCCCTCCGGCCCGTGGGTGGTACGGGATGGGAACTGGGGGAAGAACGCTCTCAGCATCCCCTTGCAGGCTGGGTGCCATCTCTGCAGGTCACAGCTTTAGGCACTTAAAAGTTTTAAAGCCCCAAGGCTAGCCTGACTAGAGTGGATTTTCTGGTTATCCAGTTATACTGATAACATTCTTGGTTTTTCCTTCAGCTTCGGAGGTTCTGAAGTTACCTCTGGAAGAGACCTGAGTGACAGCTGTGAAGGCACCTTTGGAGGGGGCAGGCTGGAGGGCAGGGCTGCTCGGAAACACCACCGTAGGTCTACTCGTGCACGTTCCCGGCAGGAGAGGGCCAGCCGGCCTCGGCTCACTATCCTGAATGTGAGTGGCAGTGGTTAAGGGCACGTGGGTGTGAAGACATCTACAATCTGATCACGACTTCCTGCAGGTGTGTAACACGGGGGACAAGATGGTGGAGTGTCAGCTGGAAACACATAACCATAAGATGGTGACCTTCAAGTTTGACCTTGACGGAGACGCTCCTGATGAGATTGCCACATACATGGTAAGGCTGGGTCATGGGAAAAGACAGCCTTCCTGAGGTCCTTAGACTCTTGTAGGACTTAACATGTTGAGTTCAGTCCTGCATGGAGGTGTTTGGGTGGCCTGTGGGTTAGGTCCAGAGCCTAGCAGCTGTCCCCAGACCTGTGGGTATCCAGGTAGAATATCAGCTTCCTGCAGGTGGTTTCTGTGGGCTCCTTCCTCTGGCTCCTGTGTGAGGACAATTCAGGGATGTTAGCCACACCTCTTCCTTTCCTTTAGAGGCAAAGGAGGAACTTTCCCTAAGCAAATGGAAACTGCATCCCACATTTAAGGCCCGGTGGTCCCTGTCAGTCTCATTAGCTTCTGAAAGTACAGACACAAGCCCTGGACTGCTTCCTAATCCCAGTAGCTTTGCTAACACCTCTACCCGGAGCCAGCCCTCCCTGCTGGAGAGAGCACACTGGGGGCCCCTTCTTACCTGCAGAATTCTTTACATTTCTTGTCTGTGTTCCCACGAAGTACTGCTCTGTCCCCAGCACCTAGCCCTACCAGAAGTGGGGACCTCAGATCTCAAACTGTCTACAAAAGCGCATAAGACCCTGGCAGGAAGATTCCCTGACCTGTCTGTGACCTCAGTAGGGCAGACATCATGCTTAGGCCCTCAGTCACATATGTTCGTGTGTTAACAGAGCCGTGTTCTAGCCGGGTGGTGGTGGCATACACCTTTAGTCTCAGCATCTCAGTGATCCTAGGGCAGGAACTCCATCGTAAACATGGCCAGAGGTTTGTCTTATAGGCGATTCCAGGTCCTTTGACTCGATAATATTAATCACCACAGGTGTTACTCAGGCGAGCTTTGCCCCATCTGGGACCATCTTACCCTGTGAGGGATGCTCCATTGCTTGGGTCATGGGCTGGCTCTTTAACCTGTAAAGAGGAAACCTGATGTTTGAATTAACTTTGCTTTCATTTAAATTTATACTTGAACCCTGAAGTCTTAGGTTTTCATTTAGTTTTACACAGATTAGAATACTTCATATGCTCTTGCATGCCTCAGCCTGTATCACACACCTGAGTGCTCTGACTACAGCCACTGAACTCTACCCACTCTACCCTCAGGCAGCTCTGCCCTTACAGGCTCCAAGCCACACTCAGGGTAGCTAAGAGGGCGGCCTCATCCTCATCTGGGAGAGTAACTGTGCTCATGGGGTGATGCTGGGAGAATTCTGTTCTTTAGCCATCTTGTTGTAGGAGCTACAGGTCCATCCACAGAGGATGGATGGTCCACGCATATGTGAGGCTATACATTTGTTTGGATGGGAGGAAATGCTGTGGTTAGAAAGGGCAGATACTGAAGACCTCTGAGAAAGAGGACAGCTGACTTCTCTGTTGGAGCTCTTTGCTCAGGGAGAGGTAAATCATGTTGAATCTGCCTAAGGTAGCCAAGATACAGTGGGCTATAGTCACCCACAGGAGCATTAAGGACAATGGCTGTATTCTGGTGAGCCCAGCCCAGAAGCCTGTGTTATCCAGGCTATGATGTAAGCCTTCTAGTCATCCCCATACCCCAGACCTGGGCTGTTCTTGTTGTCCCCGCTGCTGGGTGAAGGGGGGGGGGGGGAAGACCCTTCACGTTCCATAAGAGCTCCTTGGCCATGAGGAGCCAGCCAATGGTGGCATTATAGAGTCATGGGTTCCTGGACTCAGTCCTGGCCTGCCAGGAGGACAGTTTCTGACATGAGTGGGTGCTGGACTGTTCTTAGCCACCAAGATGCAAGACTACTAACTAGAGAGATTGTGGTGGTGTTCTTAGTGGGACAGCAGCAATGCTAGGACCCAGACATGCGCCTAGAGTGTCAGCCCAGCTGAGTCCAGCTTGGCCAACTTTGATAGAGCAAGAGCTCTGTGTAGATGACTTGACAAGAAGGTAAACTGGAAAGATTTCTGGGGAACCAGTCATGGTGGTGCACGCTTTTAATCTCAGCACTTGGGAGACAGAGGCAGGGTGTCTATGTGAGTTAGAGGCCAGCCTCGTCTACATAGTAAGTTCCAGGACAGCCAAGGCTACTCGGTGAGACCCTGTCTTAAATAACATTATTATTCCAGGGAAAATAGGTGTGGTTCATGGTATAGTGCTTGTGTCCCAGTTAGGCCCTCTCCTATAGACCCAGTACTAGTGTACCTATGTTTCTTAGAGATTGTTGAGCTAGCCTGGAGTTCCGAGCAACTCTTGTTCCAGGAAAGCAGTGCGCATGGGGCTATCTGGTTGTGTGGGATAGCATTTTCAGCCTCAACGGCATTCTTGTGTCTCTGAGGTCATGAACTCTCCCCTTGGCTGTTCACCTTTGACCAGGGGACACAACCTTTGTCATCTCTTCCCTTAGGATGTAGGGCAGGATAGAGGTATGTGTATCCCTGATAGAGCCCCATGCAGCCAAGGTCTGTGGAAGATTGTCACCAGCAGTCCCATGTCCCTCTGCAGGTAGAGCATGACTTCATCCTGCCCGCCGAGCGAGAGACGTTCATTGAACAGATGAAGGATGTCATGGACAAGGCGGAAGACATGCTCAGTGAGGACACAGATGCTGATCACGGCTCTGATACAGGGATCAGCCCTCCACACCTGGGTACCTGTGGTCTGGCCACAGGGGAGGTGAGATCCCAGGTCCCCAGAGCATGCTGGTAGATGCAGCAGGCAGGAGGCCCAGAAAAAAGCTCTCAGTGAGCATGGCTGCTGACCTGCAATCCCTTTTCCTCATGTAGGAGAACGGACAGTCCCACGCCAACGCCCCTGTCTATCAGCAGAATGGTAAGTCTGTCCCAGCAGCTGTACCTGGCAGAATAGCCAGCCTTGGGAAAGAACTGTTTCCCTGCCCCCTCTGTGCTCTAAAGCAGGCATTTGACTGAAGGTCCCTGTTGAGCATGGCGGCAAGGACTTTGGCCACTGCACTGAGATTGTGGGAGTGGTGAAGAGGTTCCCTCAGCTGGTAGTGGCTACTGTGTTCCAGCAGCCACTAGCTGCCACCACTTCCTTCAAGGCTGGTGGTACAGGCGCCCCAAGAACTGAATCAGGCTCTTCTGAGAGTCTGCAGCTGCCAGTGAGGCTCCCTGGGGTGGGTGCCCACCCTTTGCCCTTCTGGTTGAGAGGGACAGATGGGAGCCCTTCCCAAAGGCCTCCTTAGCAAGGGGCCTGGAGGGCCACCTGAGTCGTGGAAGGGTTATAAGTGAGAGCTTGAATCCCCTGCCCACTGTGGAGTTTTCCTCCTGGGGAAAACCCCACAGGTGGAATGTGCTTCCTGGAGCTCTTCATGAGGTCTGGTTCAGTAGTAGGGTCCCCTGGCCTAGAAGTTTGGCTCCCTCTCAGGCCTCTTTATTTTCTGCTTCTCAGTCTTGCACACGGGGAAGAGGTGGTTTATCATCTGTCCAGTGGCTGAACACCCAGCAACAGACATTTCTGAATCATCACCCCCACTTCCTCCGAGCTCTTTGCAGCCAGAAGCCAGCCAAGGTAGGAACACACAGCCCAGACCCGTTCTGTAGCAACTGAGGAGCTTCTGTCTGTGTGGCCCTGTACTAGGATAATGTTGGGTACCTGCCGTCATGCAAGGGACTATTGCCACCCCATATTGTCACTCCAAAGCTCAGGCAGCAGACAGGGCCGTGTTACCATCTCTCTCTCTCTCTCTCTCTCTCTCTCTGTGTGTGTGTGTGTGTGTGTGTGTGTGTGTGTGTGTGTGTGTGTGTTTGTGGTTTTCCCTCTGGATCAGCCACCAGTCAGCATGGACTTGAGCTAGCCTTATTGTCTTAACCACTTAGGTGACGGTGTGCTGATGGTCTCTGGGCCCTCCCTGTCTCTTCCATCTGGTAGTATACCCATGGTGAACAGGCTCTCTGAACTTTACTCTGTATGGGGAAGTGGGATCCTGAGACCACCCAATTTTCTCAGTTGTCACATGGATGATGGTGGTACTCATCTCCTCCTGAGACTGCCTGCACCTATCCCCACAGATGTCTGTAAACTTACCCTTTCACATGGCTGGTTAAGTCTTGATTTTTATGATACTTAGAGGGATGAACTAGTCATTGGAACAAACTTAAGGTTTAATTTCTCATCACTTGGCAATGAAGAGTTGATCATTAAAAAGAGTTTGGTGGGTTTCCATCATGCTACACTTATAAAAAGGATATGTAAGTTAGTTTCTTCTCCTTATATGTTTCCAGTTAATTCCGTCATACTTTTGAAGACCTATTACCACAGGGAGAAGGTCATCTTAATAGTAAAACTTAGCGAGATACACACACACACACACACACACACACACACCACACACACATACACACATATATACTGGGAGGAGGTGTGTTCTGGCCAGGGGGATGGGCCCAGCCTGACTGAAAAGCCAGGGGCCATTGACCTTACCTGGAAGGCTTACTTTCAAAACAAGGGTCCCTTCACACATTCCATCTTCCAGGTTCAAGGAAAACCCTGTCACAAGGTGGGTAAATTTCAGTGTGCCACAGATTAGGACTGCGGAGTGCACAGTATGTCATTAATGAGTATTGATGTGGGATAAGAGCACACGGCATTGAACTCTCACCCTTCATGTACATGCTGAATGACCCTGGAAACTATTCATAGCAAGTTTGCATATGGTGGGGGTCTGGAGTGGAGAAGCGGGTGACAGATGTGTTCATTTGCATTAACTGTACACAGAGGAAGACCAAAAAACTTGATGAATTATGAAAATTACACTTTGAAGGCACTGGAAACCTGAAGATGGTGAGAATGTATCAGATCCTAGTTAGTAATTATCAGACCCTAGTAATACACCAAACACAAGACCACTCTTGGCCCCTTTGCCGCTGAGAGCATCTCCCAGCCTGCAGGAGTGTCTTGAGTCAGGCTGCGATGGCCACACTGGAGAGAAAATAGGTATAAAGTCCAGGCACTCTGTGTGGCCCTGCTGTAGCTGTGTCCCAGCGAGGGCCTGGCCTGCTGACAGAGGCAGGCCTGCGGACAGGAACTCTGGTGTCTAGGGAAATCTGTGGGGCAGCAGCATGCTGTGGGGCCTGCAGCTGGGTGAACCTTAGAGCTGCAGGAGCATACACCTAAGACCGGCTGATTTTCCTAAGTTCTCTACTGCCTGGCCCTGCTTGTCACAGTCATAAGGCTGGCTGGTTTCTGACCAGGTTCAGAGCAGGAAGTCTTAGGGACCCAAGGACATCAGGAAGGCACAAAAATGGATAAGCTGAACTGTTTGATGTTCCCTCAGCTGGTGTGTATGTGTGCACAGGTGACCCCCCCAAGTTGGCATATAAAACAGGAAACTAAGCTAAGGGATAAACCCCACCCAGGTTCCAGACTGACCTCTAGGTGACTGTACCAGTTTCCAAAAGATTAGTCCTGCCAAAGTATTGAAATTTGAACCAACTTGTAACCATGGCCCATAGAAAGCAGACTGCAATTTTCAGGATACTACTCCTGGTCATGTTGACCTTCTGCTAAAGCAAAACGACCAGCATTCACTGTAACAGAAAAAAACAATAAAATAAAAAATAAGGTTTCACATGTTGTTCAAAATATTGAAAATAGAACCAAAAATTACTTAGCAAGTAGAAACCTAGGAGATGTCAGTTTCGTGGAAGGAGCCAACCTGCCCAGTAACAAGGTGACACCGATGCTGTCTGATCTAGCAGCTCAAAGCAGCCATTATAAAAGTGTCTGGACAATCACAACCAGCCACCTTTGTGACTGTGACAAGCAGGGCCAGGCAGTACAGAAGAACAAATGCTTGCAAGTCTTCACAATGAAAATTGAAGTGTCCAAATGATCTGACTGGAGCACAGCTGAGTTTCCAGGACCTGCCAAAGCATTGTCATCGTGCCAGAGTTCAGGATAAGAAAGGGTACAGAGAAAAGATGTAGAGAAATTAATGCTGAAAGCACAGCTGAGATTTTCCAGAGGCGGAGCCAAGCAAACCCCTAGCAGGTAAAACTGGAGAAAACCACGGACACAGCACCAGTCTACTGGAAATTAGAAAGACAGCCAGCAAAATGATGTTGCCTAAAGGAAGGGCATAGGCACATGGCTGCAGACTTCTCAGCAGAAGTGGTGATGTCCGGAAGCAGGCTGACAGACCGCATGGGAAAGGTGGTGAGGTGAAAGTGCTCATGACCCAGCTCTGTCTTCAGACAAAATGACCCTTGGAAACAGAGATACAATGTTGCCATTTTCAAATAAAGATGGCTAGGAGAATTTCCTGCCAATGCTCCTACTCTATAAGATTCAGGGTCTTTAAACAGAAGGGAGACAATTCCATCCAATACTGTCGGGACAAAGGAAGGACAACAGCGTGTGGGGGTGGGGAGGTTATAACGAGCTATCCTTCTCTTGAGTCCTTTGAAACATGGCGCAGTTGAACTTCCCATGTGTGTACATATGTGATACAGCTGCTAGAAGACTTCTGCGTTCCAGCTGAGGTGGCTCTGAATGGACTGTGTGCCAACCAAGGCTAAGAAGACTGGAATCCCTAGGACAATCATTAAAAGAACTGTTCAAAAAGATATACTCAAAATCCTAACAGATAAAGTCAAACAAAGAAGAATCAAGTAACCCAAAAGGAAGAAAGGAAGGAAAAAATGAAGATAAGCAATCTTTAAAAAAAACAGGGGAAGAAAATCCCTAGAAAATAATAAAACAATAGACTTTAAGCAGGTGAAATACCATGTCTTGGTGAAATGGCAATGATGCTAAAATGGGGTAAGAAACACAACAATGTGAATTAAATAGATGTATCTACTAGAAACTTAACAGTAGGTTAGGTAAACAGGTGGATGAGGGCTGGAGAGGTGGCTAAGAGCACTTGCTGCTCTTGCAGAGGACCTAGGCTTGTTCAAACAAAATAGACTCAGAAGCAAAGAAAATTATCAGTGTTAAGAAGTCATGTTCCACATTCATTAAAGGTTTGCTTTCAAAAAACACATTTAAAGTCCTAAACATGAATGTATCTAGTAACAGAACTTTAAACCTAACAGAACTAGGCCTGGCATGCTAACACAAGCCTGCAGTCCCATCTCTGGGAATCTGAGGCAGATCGCCAGTTTGAAACCAGCCTGGGCTATATGTAAATAGTGAAACCCTACTTTTTAAAAAATCAAAATAATAAAATCTTACAGGAAAAGACCTCACCAGGACTAAAAGTAGAAGCAGACAGTCTGCAATTGTGGTGGAGGAAGAGAAAAACCAGCCACAGTATCCAGCTGGACCTCCTTGACATTTGTAGATCATTCTGCATGGGTGGAATGCACTCCTTCTCAGACATGTAGAGCTTGAGTTATAAAAAAGAAATAGAACATGAAAAAGTCAACATTGTACTGACTACAGTCTCTGATATAATGTAACCAAGAGTTGAGTCATGGTATCTACAGTGGAAAAAAAAAAATAGCCCCAAGGAGTCATTTTGAATGATAGAAAGAATATAGCATTAAATTTTATGAGATGTGGCTAAAGTTACAAGGAAATATTACAGCACTAAAAAGTTAACAACTCAACCTCCTACCTTGAGAAATGAGGACAGTAAATACAGAATAAATCCAAAGACAGTGAAACCAGGAAAATGAAGAGCAGAAGCAAGAAACATTTTTAAATGTACAGATAAGTAAATCAAATAAAACCAGTGAAGACAGAAACTGGTTCTCTGAAAAGAAAAAAAAATCATAAATGACATTATAAACCTCTAGTAAAACTAACAAAAAAAAAAGACATAAAATATCAATCTAGGGACTAAAAGAACATATTACAGATAAAGGATAAAGGGTGCTGTTGGAGATAATGAGCAAGCCTTGTAGATGTAAACAACTTAAATGAAAAGGATTAGTTAATTCTACAAAATTCACCAACTGCTAAAACTCACCTACTATGGAAAAGATGCACCACTCCAGATCTATTAGAAAGAATCTGCTGGGCAGTGGTGACGCACACCTTTAATCCCATACCTTGGGAGGCAGAGGCAGGCAGATCTCAGTGAGTTCCAAGCCAGCCAAGTCTACAAAAAGTTCTGGGACAGCCAGGACTGTTACACAGAGAAACCTTGTCTCAAAAACCAAGGAGGGAGAGACAGAGACAGAGAATCTGTAGGTCAAATCTCCCCCAGACTTCTCAACCCCAGGCAGACCTCTCCCTGCAAGGTCACTAGACAGGCCAGCCTCACCCTCATTTCTTTTACAAACTTGAGAAAGGATTCCTGCTTTCAGCCTGGGTCATCTTTTCAATGAATATGTTAAATAATGACTCATTCATAGACCAAAAAGTTAACTTTGACCTTAAGCCTCACATCATACACAAAAAATTGGTTATAAATCAAATATAAAATACTTCATTTTATATGTGATGTTTTTATTGGCAAGTTTATTTTTAATTTAAAGTTTAAAATATCTATAAAGTGAAAAGTTATGTGACTTGTAGAAGAAAGCCGAGGAAGTCTCTGTTTCTCCAGGATTTTGTAGCTCAGTGCTTGCCTAGCATGTCAAGAGCCCTGGTTCCAACCTTCAGGACGGCATGCACCAGGCAGGTGTGGTAATGCCCTCTGTAATCCTCAGCCTGCAGAAACAAGGAATGAGAGGTTGAAGGTCATCCTCCGCTACATAGTGAGTTCAAGACCAGCCCAAGACCCCATCTCAAAAGAAGAAGAAAAAGAGTAAAACCTTTTGCTCTAAATGAGGAAACACACAAACTAGAGAGAAGATCCCAGCAGCGCATATAATCAGCAGTGATTCCTGCCCAGCAGACATTAAGAGTTCTTAGCAGCTCAGTTGATGGGCAGGTATGCCATAGGAGACGCTGGATCACTTGCACTGAGAGAGGGCAGTCACATTAGTCACACAAGAATACAGTTGAAAAATGCACAAAGGACGTTAACTCAGCGGGTATACAAGCCCAGTGACCCAAGTTAGATCCAGAGGAGAAAACTGACTTCTACAAAGTTTCTTCTGACTTCCACTCCCTTGCCATGGCATGTGTGCATGCTCACAAACAGATATAAAAACAAAACAAAAAGACTGAGAGTTTTGGCAAGGATGTAGAGAAATGGGAAGCCATCTGTACAATTGGTGAAAATGTAAATTAGTACAGATATTATAGGAAGCAGCATGCAGATTCCTCAAGAAGTCAAAAGTAGAACTGTTGCATGAGTGTGTTCAAATGAATTGAAAGCAAATTCTGGAAGAAATATCTGCTCTTCTGTGTTCATGCAACATCATTGGCAGTAGCCAAAGACGTGGAAACAAATGGAATGTCAATGGATGATTGGATAAAGAGAGCATGTGTATGCTCTAGACCTGCTATTGAGACATTAAAAAGGAAATCCTGCCATTGGCAACAACATGAATGTGCCCTGGGGAGTTACGTTGAATGAAATAAGCAATTACAGAAGCCCAAGTGCCATGCAACTCCACTTGTAGGAGGTGTCTACAGAGTCAGAATCAGGGAGCAGAGGGGACATTGATGGACAAACAGTAGTTATGCAGGTCTGTCTCATTCAATTATGCGAGCCAATACCATGTGGTGTATTTGGGCATTTAAAGGGGTTGGTTTCATGTTAAGTCACCAAGATCAGAAGTAAGGCCTTTCCCACTCCCGCAGGGAGGAAGGAAGGAAAGCTCATGAGCATTCACAGGTTGCCATAGAAGGAACACTACCCCGCTTTGGAGGTGTCTTACCAGCCTCTATTGAAGCCTTAGAGGTTCTCTATGGCCAGCAGGCTCTCTGGGCGTGCACCTAGCTGGACAAGGGCACCTCTGTGCCACCACCCATGGATCGAAGAACATTCCAAACCACGGAAACAAGTGTGATCTTTAGAAGACATGCCGGTGCCATTGCGACAGCAGGAGAGGAACTTGTCAGTTACTGACCTTTGGTGGGATAGTGGTAGCGGATATGCATGGGTCTGGGCACAGGAGATGGGCTTCGGATCCTGGTAACCAGCCTGCCTTTTTGTGGTCTTCAGTGTGTGTGTGTGTGTGTGTGTGTGTGTGTGTGTGTGTGTGTGTGTGTAAGAGAGAGGGAGAGGGAGAGAGAGAGAGAGAGAGAGAGAGAGAGAGAGAGAGAGAGAGAGAGAGAGAGAGAGAGACCGTGTAGATATGATGTTGCACGTGCCCATGTGGGAGTCTCCGTGTGCCGTGTGTGTGGCTGGAGGTTGATGTTGGGAGTCTTCCTTAGTTGCTCCCTGCCTTTCTTTTTTAAGGCATCCATCTAATTTTTTGAGAAAGGGTCTCTCGTTGAACCTGGAACTTCCCAATTTGGCTAGGCTGGTTGTCCACTGAGCTCCAGAGGTCTGCCTATCTCTTGACACCCCCAGTGCCAGGATTATAGGTGCTTGCCACCACGCACGCTTCTGGGTAGATGCTGGGGATCTAAACTTGGGTCCTTATGCTTGCATGGCTGGCACTGTGTCCATGGAGTTGGCTTCTCAGCCCCAGTCTTGTATATTATGTTCCTGTCTATAAAAGGACACAGGGCTTCTTTTTTGAAAGTGAGAAATGATGAGCTCCAAACCTGTGTGGGTTTGAGACGTACCACACCCTGCGCCCTCCCTATGACTGCCCTTAGGGCCTCGGGTGCTCTAGCAGGACACTGTTGAACTGTGTCTTCATGAGATCCCCAGGTCCTTCACTCCCAGAATTTCTTGCCGATTCTATGTTCTGAATGCACCAAACACTGGGCATCTGATGGATTGGAAGGTTCTGGGCTCCTCTTTGCTCTGGGGCATGGATGTAAATATGACTCACTGCTTCCCTAACACCATCACTTTGTAAATTCGTGTTCAAGTTTTGTCTAGCATAGACGGTGTGGACAGATAGGTGGTAGAGAAAAGGCCATGCCTTTTCTGGGAAAGGGATGGTATGGGACTATAGGCTACTCTATAGTAGCAGAGATCCATGGGTGAGAACCGTTCCTTGAGAGCTGATGGCAATGGTCACGATGGGACTGCGTGGCAGACTGGAGCTTGGCCTCTTGGAGGAACAAAGATGAGTTTGCAGGCGCCCTAGCCAGGGACTCAGTGTAGACAGGGAAGGACTGGGTGAAGAAGAGCAGGGTAAATGATGCCAATCATTCCCTTTTTCCTTTTAGACCCAGCACCCTATCCAGACCAGCTGTCCTTGAAGGACAAACCTAGTTTCCCAGCTGCCCAGCAGCTCCTGAGCCAGGCAGGCTCCAGCAACCCTCCTGGTGGAGCATCAGCCCCCTTGGCCCCATCTTCCCCTCCTGTGACTACTGTAATCCCGGCAGCACCCGCCACCAGCACCGTGCCAGAGTCAGCATCAGGGACTGCCGTGCAGGCAGGGGGTCCAGGCACCCATCAAGGACCAGCCAGTATCCATGAGACCCTCCAGCCACTGGTTGAGACTCACCATACCCAGTGTGCTACCCAGCCCCTCAGTACAGGCCAAGGACCTTGCACTCCAGCCCCAGAAGCCTCTCGCTGCTCCTCAGGTCTGGGGGAGCCAGTCTCAGCCAGGGAGGTCGGCACGCTAGGGGAGCCCCTGCCTGCTTCTGTGCCAGAGCCCAGTCCCCCCACGGGGGCCACACAGCCTGTATCGGGTCAGCTACCACTCCCACTGCCCATCACCGTGGGAACTATCAGCCTGGCAGCTCCCCAGCTCCCCAGTCCCCCCCTGGGGCCTACTGCTCCCCCACCACCACCCTCAGCCTTGGAATCCGATGGGGAAGGGCCACCCCCTAGGGTGGGCTTTGTGGACAACACCATCAAGAGCCTGGATGAGAAACTGCGGACTCTGCTCTATCAGGAGCATGTGCCCACCTCCTCAGCCTCGGCTGGGACTCCCATGGAGGCGGGCGACAGAGACTTCACCTTGGAGCCCCTTCGAGGAGACCTGCCCTCAGCTTTGAGTGACAGGACCCCAAGCTTCGCCCAGCAGGCCCAAACCTCGGTGAGTAGCTTGATTCATCCCAATTCCCACTCGCTGGCCATAGCTGGAGGTGGGCAGGAATTCCAGCTATGCATGGCCTGGCTGGCTGTCAGTGCGGACCTGTGGTGCATGGTGCCAAGTGTCTAAGCTCAATGTGTTCATGTGCAGGAAGCGGGGCAGGCTAGGGACAGCTCCAGCAGTACAGGGGTCATAGATCAGTGGCGCAGGGTTTAGTTGCTAAGGTGCTGATAAGCCAAGCTCACAGTTCTTCCCTTTTTCTTCTCTATCTTCTTCCAGTTGGAAAAGTCAGAAACGGCCCCTGCAGGGTGGGCCCTGGCCCAGCGGGAACAGGGTGCGTCTTCTCCGATGACAGGTAACACCTCAAGGTCAAGGTGATTCAGGCTACACCCTGCAGGCGCCACAATCCTCCTGGAGCCCAGGGCCTGTGCGTCCTCATACTTCCAGAGATGAAATAGCCCACCAAGTTTCAGAGGGAACTGCTCTCACAACCCAAAGAAAAATCCTGTCCTGTCTGGGAACATGAAAGCTAGGATAAGGGGGCAGGGGGCCAGGGCCCTGTGAGAAGCTTCTAGGCCTGCAGTGCCCGGCTGACTAGGCTGCTAAAGAGGTAGAGAGTGGTCCCAACCCCGCTGCTTTCCTCTGTTGCCCCGGCAGCTGTGACCTTGAGAAAAACTCTTGCTTTGGCTCATGGGTTTCTGTGATATATGTAGAGGTCAGAGGGTACCCTAAAGCACTTGGTTCCCCCTTCCACCATGAGGATCTTGGGAATTAAATTTAAGCCATGGGACTTGGTGGCAAATATCTTAACCCACTGAACTATCTCACCAGCCCCTCCCCCCCCCCCTTTCTTTTGAGATAGCTATATAGCCCAGGCTAGCCTTGAACTTGAACTTGCATTGATCCCTGCCTCCGCCATCCAAGTCGCTGAGATCACTCGGCTCTTGGTTGGTTACCAGACATTAGAGTCTCCACCCTAGGGGTCTGATCTACCTTCTGAGGTGCCAGGTTCCCTCAGCTGAAGTTCTTAGGGATTGGCAAGGTAAGAGTTATTGTTAGTAGCAGGTGGCTCCTCAGGTTTAAGCTGCCTTCACAGAGAGAGGTACAGTTCAGCTCCACCTGGTGGACCCGGAGAACAGCTCTGTTGGCTCCTGGGCTAGTGTTCTAAGAGGTCAGAGCAGTGCTTCTGTGGCCCCTAATCCAGTGCCAGCCTCGAGCTGAGATTGGCATCCCAGATCTCTTATTAAGAAGAGGTAATGGAGCCTGTGTGTCCTATAAGGGGTGTATAAGCAATCACAAATCCACGTGCTTCCCAGAGTTCAGAAGCCGTGGTAGGCAGTAGAGGGATTGTTCTAGAAGGCTGACTCATGATCCAAGTCCAATGGGTGAACTTTGTAGCAGGCATAGAAGCAGGAGGAATTCAGTTGGTAGGGAGCCTCTGTCACTGGAGGTATGCAAAGATGAGGAGGGGGATTAACTGTTGCCTACAAGTTGACAACAGGTAGTAGAGACTGGATTCGGGTCTCCCCAGGATTGTGAGGCTCTCAGAATATGCAGAGTACACTTGTGTGAGTCCACGTGTCCGTGTATGGTCTGTCTGGCGTGTGGTGGTTCCCCAGTCCCCTTGGAGGCTTCATTGACATCTGTGCAACACCCCAACCACCAGTATGTGGCCCAACTCTGGCCCCAGTCTGCCTGTGACTTTCCTGTACCGTGAAAGGTCTCTGCTCACGCATACTTCTCTCTGGGCTTTTCTTCATGCCTCTTCATAGCAGCGCAAGGAAGCTTGTCAGAAACATTGTGCTGTCCCACTCTAAAAACAGACCTAGGGGAGTGTGTGTGTGCGTGCGTGCGTGCGTGCGTGCGTGCGTGCGTGCGTGCGTGTGTGTGTGTGTGTGTGTGTGTGTGTACATAGGTAGCAGGCATTCCCTAGGCCCCACAGATGTAGGACTTGGATCTGCTCTCCTGCATCCTCATCTGGAAACAGTTTCTGCCACCGAAGTGCAGAGTGCCCAAAGCAAAGAGTGTGCCATTCGACACCTCTTCCTTTCCCCAGGCTTGTGGATATCCTCCAGGATGTGATGTCCCCAGGATAGGGCACCACAGTGTACTCTCAATCTTCAGAGCCTCTGCGACTCCCTGCCCCACAGCACACTCCCTCCGTGTGTGCCTCTGGGCTGGGGGCCATCATTTACTGTTCTCTCTCCAGCTCAATAATGCTATCGTGTTCCTACAGCAGAGTCATCTTCCAGCAACACACTGGGCTGTGACAGTGATACAGGGCAGGTGGCCTCAGACTCCCCGACAGCACCCATTGTCCCCCAGGTAAAGGTGACTCTTAACACGCAGTAGCCAGAGGGGGCAGAGGTTTCTAACCTCAGCTGGTTCTCATAGACTCTTCATGTCTATCCTTTCCTCAGGATGCCTCTGTCTCTTCCATCCCTACACACATGGATCCCAAAGATCAGAACAGTAGTGTTCCCAGAGAAGCCTGCATTGCACCGGTGCAGAATTCCCTGGGGACCTTGACAGAGGGCAGCGCAGCCCAGATGCGTGGCGCTTCGGTCTCCGGGTCCCCTCATAAGCGGCTGGGGCAGCAGGACAGCAGTTCTCCAGCCAAAACTGTGGGCCGTTTCTCCGTGGTCAGCACACAGGATGAGTGGACTCTGGCCTCGCCTCACAGCCTGCGGTACTCCGCCCCACCTGACGTCTACCTGGACGAGATTCCCTCCAGCCCTGATGTGAAGCTGGCCGTGCGACGGGTACAGACGGCTTCCTCCATCGAGGTTGGCGTTGAGGAGCCTGCCTCCAGTGACTCTGGGGATGAGTGCCCAAGGAGGAGGCCCCAGGTGCAGAAGCAGTCCTCCCTGCCCGGTAGTGGTGGTGTGGCAAGTGACTTTGTGAAGAAGGCCACTGCCTTCCTGCACAGGTCTTCAAGGGCTGGCTCGCTGGGTCCTGAGACACCCAGCAGGGCGGGTGTAAAGGTCCCGACCATCAGCATCACATCCTTCCACTCGCAGTCATCCTACATCAGCAGTGACAATGACTCAGAGTTTGAGGATGCAGACATAAAGAAGGAACTGCGCAGTCTGCGGGAAAAGTACGTTTTGGGGGGTATGGGTCACCTGGTCGGGTGTGTGTAGGGAGCTCACCTGGATAGCTTGATGGGTACAGCTCACTTGACCAGCATGTAATGCTGAAGCCGCCATTATCTGGGGGCAAGGCTCATCTGGCCAGAGTGGGGCTCACCCAGCCAGCATCAGGAGGGGATGGCGGCCATAGGCCAACATGGTCAGGAGGACCAGGCTGGGCCCGGTCAGTAATGTTAGATGGAATTTAGGTCCTGGCCATGAGGTGTCCACTGGTGGGTGCTAATCAGAGCAATGGGACAGGGAAGGGGCCTCTTTACTTCTGCCCTCCAAACTGAGGAAAAATGCCCCATCTAGGATATCTTTGCCCTGGGCCAGCCACACTCGGCCACCTGCATGATTTTTGGCTCTTCTGAGTGGGAAATCATCCCTTCTTCCTCTGTCACCTATGGAAGTATATGCTAGGGCTTAGGAAACCTGTACCTTCCTTCACTTTCTTTCCTCCCCTGCTTCCCTCACTATTAATCTCTCCTTGTCTCAGAATCTGTCTCTGACACTGTTTCTCTCTGCTTGTCTCTCGCCCCTCAGTCTGCCCGTCTGTGGTCGGGGATCACTAATGCCCTAAGCTGCCTTTTGGGGTGGAAGGGTGGAGCCCAACAGGGGAGCTCCTGAGGTGTGGCCCGGCCCATGAGGCCCCAGCAGTGGCTGAAGAGCACTGTCTAAATGAGCTCAGGAACTACAGGTTCCCTGTGAGGAGGAGACAGACAGTGAAACTGCAGTTTCTGCAAAATTGTGTGGAGGGCAGGGCATGAAGATCGCCAGCCTTGGGGCTCTTGGCAAGGTTGTCCCAAGCGGGACTTTTGTTGGGGTGAGAGTGAAGAAGTGGGCCCCACCTGAGAACTCAGAACAGGTCTGTGCTCGGAACCCTAAGAAGGGGGTCTTGTACACTGACCCCGGCAGCCCCACAGGCACCAGCCCTCCTCTGGGGACACTGCTCTCTCTCTATCTCTCTCTCTCTCTCTCTCTCTCTCTCTCTCTCTCTCTCTCTCTCTCTCTCTCCTCCCTCCCTCCCTCCCTCCCTCTCTCTCTCCCTCCCTCCCTCCCTCCCTCTCTCTCTCTCTCTCTCTCTCTCTCTCTCTCTCTCTCTCTCTCTCTCTCTCTCTCTCCCTCCCTCCCTCCCTCCCTCCCTCCCTCCCTCCCTCTCTCTCTCTCTCTCTCTCTCTCTCTCTCTCTCTCTCTCTCTCTCTCTCTCACTCGCTGCGTTTGCAGGGAGAACCACTGCCACTCGGTCTTTATTGATCGGTTAGTGTGTGTGAATGTTTATGTGTGTGTACTAGTATGCGTCAGTGTGCATGTATGCACACACACCTTTGTGTGTGAGTAAGAAGAGCTCAGAATGGTCAAAAGCAGGTGTCTTGTCACTTCCCACCTTAGCATCTCATTGAACCTAAAGTTCAAAAGAAGGCCATACACAGGAATCCTCCTGTCTCTGCCTCCCCAGTGCTGGGATTACAGGTGTGCTGGCAACCCAAGCACATGTCTTCATGCTCGCATGGCAGGCATTTTGCTGACTAGATCTTTGATATTTTATTTATTTATTTGTGGGGGGTTGTTTTTGTTCTTTTGTTGTTGGTGGTGGTGGTTTGGTTTTGTTTTTGGGCTAAAGAAAGTCATTTTAAAAAATTAGAGAGCTAGGCTTAACACCTCTCCTACAATTCCAGTACTCTGGAGACTGAGCTAGGAGGATTGCTGAAAGTTCAGGGCTAGCCTAGGCTAGCCTAGGCCAGCCAGGAAGTACATAGAGAAACCCTGTCTTAAAACTAAAGGTTGGCCACTGTTGAAGATGTAGGAGAAAGGGTAGAACTTACCTTCTCATTTCTAACTGTGAAAACACGTTTCCCCAACACAAGAGATGGAAGAAATAGTCTGGGCCTTGTGTTGGGGACGGCACCAGGCCTCATCAGTACAGTTCAGCTCCTACCACTGCAGGAGAGTTAGCAAGGGAGGTGGCAAGTGAGACCCATGAGGCCCAGCAGGGAGCCACGACAGCCTTTTCTCCAGCTGTCCTAGAGACTGCCCTGCCCACACGCCTGCCCCCCCCCATCCGTCTACCTGCTTTCCACCTGCATTATAACCATGACAGTAGCCCTCCACAAGTTACCTGCGGGTGCCGTCCGGCTTCCACAGTTGCCATGCAGAGAGGAAATAACACACCTTGCCCTAATAGAGGTAGGCCAGCTGCGCATGGTGCCACACACCTATAATCCCAGCACTTGAAGTATAGAGGCAGGAGAATCAGGAGTCCAAGCTCATCTGTGCCTGTGTAGCAAGTCTGAGGCCAGCCTTGGGTGCAGGAGACCCTGTGTAAGAAAGAAAGAGAGACAAAGGAAAGTAGTCTTGGCTCTAGGCATCTACTAATTTCCTCGACTGCTCTGATACCTAGGGTTTTAATTGCAGGCCGAAGCGTAGGTGAGGAATAATCCCTGCTTCTTGGCTGTTGAGACAATTTAGTGGTCATGATTCTGGGTATCTTGAACTAGTCATTGAACATTTTCCTTCGCCTTGTTCCCACCTGGCTTCGGAAGTGCCGTTGAAAGCCTGCAGACAGAGCAGCCCAGCCTTTCCCCACAAGGGAAGCCCACCTGCCTTGCTTCCTCTCTCCTGCTCCAGGCACCTGAAGGAAATCTCTGAGCTACAGAGCCAGCAGAAGCAGGAGATTGAAGCCCTGTACCGCCGCTTGGGCAAGCCACTCCCTCCCAATGTGGGGCTCTTCCACACAGCTCCTCCCATGGGCCGCAGGAGAAAGACCAGCAAGAGCAAATTGAAGGCTGGCAAGCTGCTGAACCCACTGGTGCAACAGCTCAAGGTTGTGGCCTCCAGCACAGGTCTGTTGCTTCTAGGGGAAGGCTGTACCTGGGCTGAGGAGGGAGGGTACTGGTGGACCCCAAATTAGCCTGAGAGGCTAGCACTGGGTTGGTGCAATATCTCCAGACCTGGGAGCGTATGTGGGGTTTTCTTTTTCCTAGACCTCCTTTTTACTGGAGCCCAGGGAAGCCCCAGCTCTCCACACTCTGGCCCAATGGAAAGGCCTGTGTGAGAATAGGAGCTGTTTGGAGCCAGGCCTTGGCCCCTTGTGGAAGAAAAGAGCCACTCCTGGGCCACATTGCACCTAGGAAGCCCCAGTCCTCCATCCCTGCTCCTCCATGCAGGATATAGTCTGGGATGGATGGAAGTGACTGCTTCCTCTGGCTTTTCACTCAGGCACACATTAGCTCCTGCTCACTGGGTATCAGGTGGCTGCCTTTGTGGGCAAGGAGAGGATGGGTTGTTCTTCAGGCCTTGCGATAGTGGTACCCAGTCCCTGGTGCTGCAGAGGCCAGGCACCAGTCAGCACCTTTTGCAATCAGGGTTCCTTTGAGCCTTCCAGAACAGTGCTGCAGGGTGTACTCTGAGTGGGGAGGACCCAGAAACTCCAGTCTCCAAATATGACGGATGGGAAGGCATTAGTGAATTGCCTGCAAGCACTCCCTAATTGTGAGCCACCTGCACAGGGCCAATCCCAAAGCTAGGGGGAGGCTCTGCAGTGGCTCGCACAAGGCTACTTTGAGTCCTCGTCCATTACCTGCCACTTACTTGCACAGCATAAGTCTGGCATGGCACTGGGATTTAGTAAAGGGGAACACTTTCTTTGATCGGCCCCAGCACTTTAGACCAGGAGCCTGTCTGTACACTGGTTTTCTTCAGGAGACTCAACTTCCCCAAGGTCACCCAGCAGAGAGCAGGAAACCAACCCAGCCACACCCTTCCCTGCCCATTGGCGCCTCATGGTGCCTGTCACCTCTTCTCGCCCCCTCGCCCAGGTCATTTGTCTGACTCCAGCAGAGGCCCTCCCACTAAGGACCCTGCCCACGCCAGCACGCCCTCGGGCACCAAGGCAGTTCAGACCCAGCAGCCCTGCTCCGTCCGGGCCTCCCTGTCCACAGACATCTGCTCCGGTTTAGCCAGTGATGGAGGCGGAGCGCGTGGCCAAGGTGATTTCCAGCTTGCCTGTCTCCAAGCATGTGCCAGCCACGTAGGGCCTCAGTGATGTCCCAGAAGCACGCCTGTGTGTGTAGAGGGGGCCAGAGCTACGACTAAGGCTGCTAAGCAGCTTTATAAAAACAAACAAAAAAGGAAAAAAAAATGTAAAGGTGTAGTCTTTGGATACAAAGAATGGAATTGTCCCGCCATGTAAGCGGCTCAGAGGCAGGTGATGGGTTTGCTAACGTGGACCTCAGGAAGTGGCCGGGACCAGGAGGGATCAGCCCGATGACTGGGGAGGGAACTGGGCCTGGCATCTTGCTGTGTTCTGCGATGCCTGTTCCTAGGCCCTGGCTGCCCTGCCCTGCCCGCTTCCCACAGCAGAGCCAGACGGTGGTAAACACCGGGTCCTTCCAAAGTCCACAGGACGGCTAGGGGACAAGGGCTCAGCTCTCAGGCTGGGATGTCGGCTCATCACTGCCGTGGACGGCAGCAGCTGCTCGATAAGGCGTTTTCCTGTCCTCACCATCTCTGTCCAGAGAAATCATGGTGACTGTTACAGGTGCCCACCTGCCCCACCCCTCCTCCTCCGGGCCGCTTCTCTTCTGTTCCTACTGTCGCCTCCTCCCACTCTGTGGTCAGTGGCTTTGGCGCTTGGGCTGGGCTAGATGGAGCCATGGATGTTAAGTTACAAGGCTGGTGTGGCTGTTGGTGTGGAGGAGGAATCGAAGCAACCTGTACTTGATAAGTGTCTCTCTGTTTTCTTCCCTTTATATTCATTTGCAGGCTGGACGGTTTACCACCCAACGTCTGAGAGAGGGGCCTATAAGTCTAGTAGCAAGCCTCGTGCTCGATTCCTCAGTGGACCCGTATCTGTGTCCATCTGTCTGTATTTGTTCTTTTGTATTTTCCCACCTCCTGGCCCTTGGTTTCTCCCCCCCACCCCACCCCGTCTTCATTACCTCTCATACATTTCATAGGATGCCACTCCGACCCCTTGAGGTCACCTCCATGTAAAGGTGGACCCCACAAGCCTTCCCCACTGCACACAGGTCCATAGTCACCCAGCTACAGACAGCTGTGTGCATGCTCTTGGATGCGCCCAGGCACCAAAATCATGCGCAGCAGCGTACCTACCTCTTCATGGCCCTCCACCCCACATACACCAGGGCGTTCTGCACACTTCCATTACCTCATTCCTTTTCTTTTCTTTGGATGTTGGACGTAGTTCTTTTGTGTTGCAAGTGTGGCCAGTATAAATGTCTGCTGTCTCCCAGTTTCAATGACAACAAAAAGACAACCCCAACCTTCTCCAGATACCCAGTGTGTTGTTACACATGTACCTGGACTCCCACAACACACATGTAGCAGACTGATAAAGCCCTCATGTCCCTGGAGGCTGTGAATTCTGTGTAGGGCCAAAGCCCCGTCCCCAGCCCCATCTCTCCTTCTTTCCCATTCCCTGCATGAGGAGATGCTAAAAGTGTGCTTCAGGGGGGTTGGGGGATAAATCAGTGGCACAGCACTTGCCTAGCATGCCAAAGAAAGGCCCCAGGTCCCACCCCTTGCACTGCAAAAACAAAGAACTTGCTCCAGCTAGGGCTCCCTGGTCCTCCACCGCACCATGCAGGGAGGGCTAGTCCCCTCTGCCGTCTCCCCCCACCCTCGGCTCACTCCAACTCAAAAAGATGAACAGATACCTGCTCCATCCCACATAGCTCTTGCGTTGGAGCCCGCACCCTGCCTGGGTCCCTGTTCTTTCCCACCCAGCTGGGGCATTCTGTTCCATATGTCTTCAGATGACCCATGTGACACGAGGGATGAATCCAGTGAGGCAGCTCCTCCAATTCCCACCAGTGCCACCTCCCTCACCCTGGGACATGTTTCCAGTGCCCAGGGATGATCACTGCTGGGGCCAACTCACCCTGGTGTGATTGGTTTTTAACCCTCACAATGATTGGCAAATCGATCCAAAGTTGTGGAGCTTTTAGATTTTTGTCTTTTTAACAGAAAAAAAAGGTTTTTTGACAATTGGATTGGAGATGCTGGTTTGGGGCACATGACTTTTTGCTTGTACAATAAAGATACATTGTGCTTGTGGGGACCCAGAGACCATGTCTGTGGTAGGTGACCATTGCCATTCCCTACTCCTTGCATCAGAGGCCCACAGAGGGTCATCCTTCTCCAGATGGACTGGTCAAGGGCACGTGGCTACGTGGAAGTGCCAGGGGCTTCCCGACATCTTCTTGTCTGTTCAGTAGTCTGCCCACTTGTGGCACAGTGGCATCGGGCTTGCAGTGCATCTCTAGCTTCTGGTCAGTTATTGAGTTGAGGATGAGAAGGGCGGAGCGGGCTCCCTTTGTGCGTTCCTCACATCTTTGCAGCAGGCGGGGTCTGTTCCCATCCACCAGCTTCAGTCTGGCTCCTGCTTGCCTGGCTGTGCCCAGTGGGCACCCAATTTATATGAGGATGGTCACTACGTGTGACAACACCTGGAACTCTGGGTATGTCCTGCCCTCATGGCAGAGCACATGGCAGTTTGTAACAGTGATCAGTCATGTCTCTGAGAAGAGCTTCTCTATTTTGGGTTCTGTTTTTAAATGGTGTTCATTGGTTTTACTGAGATTAAAAACAAAACAGTGGGGGGGGGACTGGAAGGCAGGGACGTCTGTGCAGGCTTGGCCAGATTGTTTCAGGTGTGGTGCTGTCTGCACATGGATCGCTGGTCCACAGCCTGGCCAATCAAGGCTGGCTGGGCTGGCTCAGCATTCTGTCACCCCTGTGTGTTCTCCAGTGGCTGCCAGGCAGCGCTCAGGGGAGTCCCTGCTCTGGTACCTTTCACAGTGGTACGCAGAAGGGAGAGTCTTGGGCCATCACTCTGTGAAAATGAAGCGCTAAAGGCCCTATCATCTTTCATGCTGCTGGCCTGTGAGCTTTAGGGATCTAGGGCTCTCGTTGAGGCTTCCATTTGTATGTCTATGTGCTGGTTTCTGGATAAACTGCAAGAGTGTCCTGGAGAGGAGATGTGAGGCCTGTGAGAACTGAGCATGGAGGGCGGGATGGGAGAGGACAAATGGTGGAAGGGCGGAGCCTGGCCAAGGGGCTGATAGGACAGGAGGGCTTTGGGGACAGAGTGTGCAGGTGGCTGGTAGGGTGCTAGAGTATGCCTGCCTCTGTGAAGCTGTGTGGCCAGGGCTGGCCTTGATCAAGCCTCCCAGACAGTACCAATTGTGTCTTTGGTGTGTGACACCCCCACTTCCTAGAGACAGAAGGCTCTAAGAAAGCAAAGATCTGGGCTCTCAGAGAAGGGAAGAGTCCCAGAAGGGCAGTCACTGGGTGGGCTGGAGGGCCTGTCTCTGATACCAGGCAGAGCATCGAAGAGCTCCAGAGGCTGAGCTGAACACAAGACGGGGCAGGTGGAGTTGAGCTGTGGGTGGAAAGGCCTTATCTGAGAGTTCTGCTGCTGTGGAGAGATACCATTGACCACAACAACTCATGAAAGAAAGCATTTAACTGGGGTTTACTTACAGTTCCAGGGGTTGAGTCCGTTGTCTTCATGGCGGGAACATGGTGGCAGCAGGCAGACGTGCAGCTGGAGAAGGAGCTGAGAGTTCTAGATCCGGGTCGACAGGCAGCAGGAAGAGAGACACTGTGCCTGGCTGGAGCTTTTAAAATTTCAAAGCCCACCAACAGTACTGCATTTCCTCCAACAAGGCCAGGGCTCCTAGTCCTTCTCAAGTAGTGAGCCTTCTCAAGCACTCCCTGATGAGTAGGAGTTCAAATATATGATCCCTCGGGGGCCATTCGTAGTCAAACCAGCACAGGCCTCCAGGGAGTGCAGAGCCTACATCAGTTCCCTTCTCCCAGCCTGCGCAGGGTCCTGGCACAGGCCCAGTGACTCACTTGCATGTCCCTGTTTGTGGTAGGCGGTGGCACTGAGTCCATCATACTTACTCTAAAAACAATGGCCATAGAACTGAGGAGGAGGGTCCAAGTCAGAACCCAAGGCTGCACTTGGGCGTCTGTTGTGGAGCAACCGTGGGTACAGCCTACTGAGGCACTTCCTTTCTTCCTGCCATGCTCAGGCTGGCACGGGCACCTCTTGTTCCTTGCTGTGCCACAAGACACACGAGGTCTCACAGTGTCACCTCCTCATCCTGTTCTCATTCGCCTCAAACCCGGGGCAGGAACCCTCTGCAGCCTACCCAGTCTTCTTCCTCTCTGCAACGTCCTTATCTCTTGCTAGTGGTGAGAGAGAGTCCCAACAGCGCACACAGGAGACCCCATACACACTCTGTAGCCTAGCTTACCACCGAGGGCTGTGAAAGCCGGCCCGTTAGCTCCCAGCTCTGTAAGACCCAGGATTATGCAGCTCAAGGCCAAAAAAAAAAAAAAAAAAAAAAAAAATGTTCCCAAACCATGCTGGACTGAAGCAAGACAAGTTGTTTCTGAACTGATGCTTCATGAGTAGTTCTTGAACTGATGCTTCATGGGTAGTTCTTAGTTATTGTCTCCACTTGAGACTAGGATTGTTCGATCTAGAAACAGCTCTGGGGGTATTTTGGCCTTTGACATCAGAATTGGGTGGGTGGGTAGGGTGGGGCTAGTGATCTGTAGTTAGAGCTGGCCTGTGGGAAGTTGGGATGGGGGTGAAACTGAGCCACCTTGAGTGGCATTAGAAAACCCTGGGTGGTCCCGGGAGGGCTAACTCCCTAAGGAGACCTGTTCCTGTGAGCCTCGTCAATATCTGAATAATGGGATGCAGAGAACAGATGTGAGGATCTGTCTGCTCTAGGCTGGAGCCCCTCTTTTAAGTATCTGTCGTAGACTCCCCTCCTGGAGATTCGCATCAGCCATGCTTGAGAAGTCCTTGGTCTTGAGGGTGGTGGCTGTGGGACTGTGGAGAGGGTGTGCTGTCAACCCATGAGTAGTTCAGAAAGCTCACCTCACTGCAGGGGCAAGTGGAATGTCCAGGGAGGCCAGGCTGGGACTGGTTGGAACCATCCTGTCTCTGACCGGCTTGATCTGCTCACCTAGTGCTACCCTGAGTAGCAGGAGCCTGCAAGTATCTACCCTGGCACAGTAAGGGTGGGGCCACGCTTGTTCATCAGACAGCCCAGGTAGAGATGCTGCCCGTGGTATATTGGGAGCCATCTAGAGGTTTGCAGGGCAGACTGTCACTGTGGAGTCCTGGGTGCTCCCCTGAGGCTCTGCACCAAGTCCTGCCAGAGAGCAGTGTGGCCTTAGTGTTGACACAGAGTGACAAACACTGGCTGATTTCTCCAGAGGCTTGCACTGACTACTCTGATCATCTGGAGCCAGTGCAGGAAGGATATGGAGGATGGGAGCTGATGGCCATGGTCACTAGAGTCTGGAACCCAGGAAGGGGAAGACCAACCACAGCAGTCCATCTGTCACTCTATCCAGTGTGACAATAGCCAGGACTGAGTCCCAAATCCGTAGCCCCTTTTCCTCTAAAGTAGGCTAAGATTCCCTCCCCCAAAACATGGTATCTACCAGATCCCTCCTGTTTATCTCTCCACTTTTCCATTGAAACTGGAATTACTCAACAAAACACCCCATTTCCCCACTGCAGCCTTAGAAACCATACAGGATAAAACTAAATCTATTAATTCTATTGCAGCTGTGCTTCAGGTCCAATACTCAGGACCTGACGCTAACAGGCCTGCTTTCACAGCTTGGATGGACTGAACTCTGGCCAGGGTGTGGCCACCATTTATGTACTATTCTGTCCCTGGTGGCAAGAGTGCCAGCCCTTCTAGAAAAGTTGTAAGGGTTAGCCAGTGCTGTACATGAGAGCACCCCCTTCCTGGGGCTGTGTTTGGGAGAGGGTGAGCTAGGGGCTAGAGTACAGACTTGCTGTGCTAATGTGGATTTGCCAAATGACCTTGGGGAAGGCTGAGTTCTTCCTTGCCAGTTGTAGCTCCCAGAGTGGCCCTAGGTTAAGAGGGAATAGCAGCACACACTAGCTCAGGCTGGCCCTGGGCCACTGGGTTACTCCACTCCTCTAGATTCTGCCAGATGTTACATTCTGTCTGTTGCCCCCTGACCCCAGACAGACTCAGGACTGCAGGGCGAGAGCTGCTTTGTGGTGGTCCAATAAGGGTATTTCCTGTGCCCCTAGGGAAAGTGAGCTGGTAGAGAAGAGGCGTGGTGTCTCCCTAAAGCCACATCAACCCCAAGATAGACTCTAATATCCCTGCTAGATTCCTCTGTCTGACTTGGTCCAAGGCAGCCATCTGGGATCCAGAATTGGCCTCAAACCTGCAAAACAATGTATCTTTTTGCACTTGGAAAACTTCTGGTGGCCTCGGTGGCCAGCCCAGGCTGAGCCTGGCTCCATTCGGGGACCCCATGGCTGACTTTCAGTGGGTTTCCCTGACTCAACCAGGGCCCAACGGCCTGGTGTTTGACACCCAAGCAGTGTGCATTGACATTTTTCTTTTTCTTTTTCTTTTTAGTTTGTTTTTCCTTTTTCTTTCTTTTTTCCTGAAATATGCTATTAGAGACAGAACACTTCTCCCTGAAGCTTGGGGCTCGCCCTGGCACCTCTACCTCCTCATCGAAGGTCATGAAAGCCTACACACGAACTCTGGGGGCGCCACCCTGTTCTCGTTCTCCCAGGCCAGGCTGGCCTCCCTCTCCAACTGCTGCCTGTGTCTGTCCCTCCCTGCACACTGATGACTTTTGCTTACATGTGCTAGTGTGACCGGTGTGTGCTGTTCTGCCTAACCCTGTGGTCTTGTGTCCTCTGTTTTTCCCTTACAGGGTCAGCCCTGAAGCGTCTCTGCCTAGGCAAAGAACACAGCAGTAGTAATTATCTGGGTTTTGTTTTTAACCCCCTTTGT
The DNA here is from genome assembly GCA_030556225.1 of Cricetiscus sungorus. Taxonomy (NCBI): domain Eukaryota; kingdom Metazoa; phylum Chordata; class Mammalia; order Rodentia; family Cricetidae; genus Cricetiscus; species Cricetiscus sungorus. The sequence continues at coordinate 16,886,110 of JANBXA010000190.1, read as the reverse complement.
CCCCTCTCATCGCATGGGCTTTGTCGTGGCTAGTGCACATCGGGGCCTCCCACCCAAGCGTGGCCTGCTCTGCCACTGACCCTGACCCTGACCCACAGGGTCCTGCTTTGCTTCTGCCTGTCTGGATAGCTACTCCCTCCCAGCTCCTCTTTGTGTCTCCACGGTTCCTAGAGTTTGTGCCATCTTGCCAGTCACCTCTTAATAGGCCTGTCCCTCCAGTGTCCACATAGCACTGTTTAGTGATTGGGTCCTTTTCCAAAACCTAAGGCATCATTGTTTCTTTGAGGTGTTACTATGAGTGCTTCCTGAGGAGAGATACCAAGACTGGATGGGTATTAGTCGACCTGGGCCAACCCCACACACCCCTTTGCTCTCTCTTGTCTTTTTTATATATATATAATCCCCCCTCCCCCCGGCTGAAAACCTCATGTAGCAATAGCTGTGTGTTGAGTCTCATCACTAACGTGTAATCCTTTGTTTATGCTTTCTCATCGCTGGCCACTAAAGTTCACTACCTTTTGGAACAGCTTGTTTGAAGAGATGGTCATTAGCTGCTTGGGTTTTTTGGTGAGGTGTATAAACATTTTAAATTGGCTTATTCAAAATTGCTAGATGGAATTACATGCATGGGTAGGGGGGAGGAGAGGGGGCAATTCAATAAGTCCTGTGTTGTCCATTTAAAAAAAAAAGATCTTTCATAGACGCAGCCAAGCTCTCTAGACTGCAAAGCCACTATTGGCTCCCCAAGCTGGGGCTTGGAGGGTGTGGAGCCCACCCGAGGGACTCTAGGTGTGGTATCTTTTATTACCACCTTTCCAAATGATTGGATGAGAAAAGGCACCATTTCCTTGTCTTGAGTTCCAAACTCCTAAGCAACTAGAATACACAGGAACACAATGAATAGTCTACCCAGGGGGTGCTGGAAAGCTGGTGGTGGCACTTGGGTACTGAGCATTCTGCAAAGTAGGCCAGAAACTGCCCCGAGAATCTGACCCCGTCCCTGGCATGCCAGTGCCCATGTGTGTCTGGCTGTGCCATGTGTTTGGCTGTGCTATGAATCCTCCATGCTCGCACATGTGTAAGTCCAGTGGGATATGCAGTGGTGGGCCTGTGGGAGGCTCTTAATGGAGACTGCCAGCTGCTCGGGGTCTTCTTCCCTGGCCTGACTTGAGAAACAAGTGAGGCTGCCTGGCACAGTCACCCATAGCCTACACAGTGCCTAACAGCAGGCAGCAGGGCCCACTGATGCAGACCGCCTCTTGAAGCAAGGTGTTACTTGGCCAGAGTGAAGCCATTGAGTATCCCAGCCATCATGTGAGAATGACTGCGGCCAGCCTGTCCGTGGTGCTGAGTGAGTGCGTGACGTCACCAATCCTGGCCTATGTGACTCCCCAGGGTCTTCCACCAGCAGCCTGGCCCCAGGCCCTGAGCCAGGTCCCCAGCCCACCCTGCACGTCCAGGCGCAGGTGAACAACAGCAACAACAAGAAAGGCACCTTCACGGACGATCTGCACAAGCTGGTAGATGAATGGACAACCAAGACAGTGGGGGCAACGCAGATGAAGCCCACACTCAACCAGCTGAAGCAGACACAGAAGCTGCATGACATGGAGGTCCCTGGCGAGGCACGGGCTGTGAGTGAGCGTGGGCACAGGCTCTACTGGGAGGGGCATAGTAGGCATAGTGGCTGTGGCCGTGAGCCGGAACCTTGTGTACCAGATGGCCATCATGCTAAAAGTACTTGGCTCTCATGATCAGGGTCCATCTTCTCCTAAAGAATTGGGCCTTTCTGGGTGGTGGTGGCACACACCCTTGATCCCAGCACTTGGGAAGCAGGCAAGGGGTGGGGTGGGGTGGTGGGGATCTCTGAGTTTGAGGCCAGCCTTGTCTACAGAGTGAGTTGTAGCCAGGGCAGCCAGAGATACACAGAGAAACCCTGTCTCAAAAAAATGGGCCTTTGCCCCTGTAATGATTGGGAGGTAAAAGTGACTTCCTGTGGTCCATGTGGCCATCAGGGGACAGGCTGAGCCTGGACTTAGGACTCAGAGTTAGCAGCCCTAAGTAGTCAATACACCCTCATTGTGGACAAACACACCTCCATCTGCATTACATCCATTTGTCTCCAGGCTATAGAAAGGGTAGGTGTACTCCTCACTCCTCGGTGGCAGCTACATCCAACTGGGGCCAGCATGGGGCAGGGCAAGTAGCTACCCTCGCAGGTCTTGGCACACATTGAGATTTGGGGGGAGCTAGCTGTAGGAGTGTCCCCACTTTGCCAGCTTTCGTGAGGAATTTCTGGAAGGTTGGTGTTATTTCTACTTTAATATGATTCATGAAGTTCACGGATGAACCCAGCTGGGCTGAAGTATCTTGTGGGTGTTGTTTTTAGTATGGAAAACATCCCTCTGTGAACTTAGGCTTTGAATCTTCCCAAACACACAGGGAATTGGAAGCCTGCAGTGAACATCTAATGTCGCCGCCTACAGCAGGCGACACTGGCAGAACTCATCACACATCTGTCCATCTCTTGGGGAAGGCTTGCCTTAGACTCCTGGCTTCTTTTCCATTTCTAACACCATTGGGTGTTCTGTTTTTGATAGTCTTATTAATTTCCACGTCCCTGGTAACTGTCACTTCGTCCCTAAATTTGCCTAAACTTTCAGATCAGTTGTTAACTAATCACTGAAATGCCTCTTGTTGCTGTGTGTCATTCCTGGTATTGATTTATACCTCCCCGCTTCTCTCCGTGTGTCTTTCTGTCTCTGTTTCCCCCTCTGTGTGCCTGTCCTTCCTTCCCCTCCTGCCTTTTATCCTCATATCTTAAGGCTTTGTTAATTTCATGAGCCATTTTAAAGAACTGTATTATCTTTGATGATGTCCTGTCATCTATTTTATTCATTTCTAACTCTTACTATTTCTCTCTCTGGCTTAATGGTCTCTAGAAAGATTCTTGGGTTTGACTGTGAGTCAGTAACAGAGTGTTTTCCTAGTGTAGTGAGGACCCTGGTTTAGCCCCCAGCATTAGATTGAAAAAGAAAAACTTCTCAAATTGGACAAGCCACTGAATTCTAGCCTTTCTAGCTCTTGAAGAGGACCCAAGTTCAGTTCCTAGCACCTATGTCTCCAGGCTCACAAGGGCTTCTAAGTCCAGCTGCAGAGCATCTGGGGCCCTGTTGTGTCCTCATAGACACCTCCACAGACACACATACACATGAGTAAAAATAAATGAAAAATGTAAAGAGTTTACAGTTCTTGGGGCTGGAGAGATGATGCCAGGCTTAAGAGCCCTGGCTGTTCTTATAAAGGACTCAGGTTCAATTCCTAGCACTTACTTGTAGCTCATAACTATAATTTCAGTTCTGGGGATCTTACACCCTCACACAGACATGCATGCAAGCACAACACTAATGTATATACAATGAAAATAAATCATTTTTTAAAAGTTTATGGTTCTTGGCCAAATGTTTCAAATGTGCATCTTATTTACACAGTATTTTCTGGTTTCCTATCTTCTTCTCGCCACAGCTTTGCTCCTTAGTTCCTTGTCTTGTGAGGTTTTAATATGTGAAGGACATTGTGTTGGAAAAATTGTTTGTAAAAATAACTTGAAATCTAGACTTTGTTGTCTTGATTTGCCTTTGAGCACATGCTCTTATTGTTAATTACTTAAAGTTGACTTATCTTTCTATTAGATTTGTAGAAGTCTGTTATATCTATCTTGTCTTGTGTTACATATATATTTTACCAAAGTGCTCTCTCTCTCCCGCGCACTCGTGTGTGTGTGTGTGTGTGTGTGTGTGTGTGTGTATGTGTATGTGTAGTGTAGAGTATGTATGCACATGCTTATGTGTAGACAAGTTTATACAGCCAAATGTTAGCATCTAGTGCTTTCTCTGTCTGTCCCTTCTTACCTCCCCTCTTTTGAAACAGGGTCTCTCTCTCTGAGCCTGGTGCTCACCAGATTGCCTGGCCAGTGGACTCCAGGCATCCACCTGTCTCTGCCCCTCCCCAGTGCTAAGGTTACAGACACATGCCACCACACCAGACTGCAGGCCCTAGAGTCTAAGCTCAGGTCCTCACACTTGCACACAGTAATTCTTACAGGTCCCCAGCACCTCTTTTACTTTCCTAGTGGTGAGCATGAAACAGAAAAGGTTTGGTTTGATTTTTTTTCTGAAAACTTTGCTGTTTTAGCTGTTGTATGAGCGAAAGTGCACTCATTGTGTATTTCCCTTTCTTTCCAGTCTGTCCTGTATGGAAACAGCACTCTCCTCATTGCCTTACTGCTGCTTCGTAAAAAGCTTACTATTTGGTGGGGCAGGACAGCCACTGTTGAACTTCAAGAGTCTGGTCCTAAATATTTGCAGGTCTTAGATAACCCACTGGAGTTTCTCTTGGCAGTAGATTAAGTCTGTCAATGAACTGGATAGGTTTACCGTATTACCAGTCTAGAGTGTTCCATGAACTTGGCATTTGTTTCCTTACATCTTTGTAGAGTGTTAAGCTCTCTCATTAAATCCAGCCCAAGGTGGTTGACGATTGGGAGCGCTTTTATGAACTGTGCAGTTCTGGCGACTTTGTGTCCCAGCTGTGTGTGTGAAATGTGACCAGTTCTGGTGCCTAGAAAGCTATGGTCCTGTGAAGTTTGCTTGTTCAGCCTTTCCTGTGAGTTTCTTTACACAAAACCTTATCATTTGCAGTTAAGCAGTTTTTCTTTTCTTGTCTCGTCTTGGCTGGGTCCCCTCAAAGTGTTGATGGAAGCATGAAGGAGCTTTGAGGGGCAGCGCCTATCGTTGCCCCCTCTGCAGGTATGGCTGCTGGCTCCAAGGAGGCCTTCACTGCTGAGCATGCCTTCTGTAAAAGTGTGGCGAGTCTCCATCCTGCCTTGTGTGGAGAACACTGGCTGCGGTGTGTACTGGTGTGTGGTGTGTGTGTGTGTGTGTGTGTGTGTGTGTGTGTGTGTTTCAGAGGATGGAAGCCAGGGCCTCGTATGTGCTAGGCAAGTGCTCACCAGGGAACTCTGGCATATCTCTTCCAGTGGAGCTTCTCCTGGAGTCAGGTGGGATGTCTGTGAGGTATCAAAGTCCATTGTACTGTGGTGTTAACTATTGTTACTGTCTTCGATTTCCCAACTGCCCGTTCTTGACCTCTCTCAATGTAGTCACATCCAATTCTGTCATCAGAGGTGCTGTTTCTAGAAACTATCAACTGCTCCTTCCCCTGCCTCTAAGGCCACTGTACTTGGCTGAGAGTATGGAGGGCTGCCCCAGATTTCCCACTCCCACATGCCTCCTGGGCACTATAGGTGCATAGTGTTACTAGGCCATCAAACCACATGCCATGGTGTCAGCTGGGTGGAAATGTGAATCACTCATGTACCCTTCCACAGCCTGCAGGCTCTGCTCCAAACCCACTCTGGCTTATGGACAGCTGGAGCCTGTGGCCCACAAGTGCCTAGACCTCAGTGTAGCAAGCAGGGGAGGGAGGGCAGCTGTTTCCCACGGCAACACTTGGACTACACAAGGAAACCAACTGACTGCAGGCCGCTGTGCCTTCCTCTTTGTCTCTGTCTTATAGACAACTGTGCCTCGAGCAGGAGTGGGGACACCGTGTTTGGCCCCAGCACCCGGCCCTCTGTCCACCACAGCCATTCCTGGAGCCACCCCAGCCCTGCCTGTGCCCATACCAGGTACTGTCCACTCCAGCCTCTCGGGCCTTCCCTGTGCACTGCCTCTGAGTCAGTATGGAGGCCTGCTCCCTGTTCCTGTGTCCTGGGGCCCCTGGGTGGCCTCAGGGAACCCACAGGGGGCTTGGAGCACTCAAAGCCCCACTAAAGTCCCTATGCTGCCAGTGTTCCTTCGGCCGCCTGTTATCAGCATGCCAGGCCTCCGGCTTCACATCACGTAGCCCTCTGCCCTGGCCTGGCCGGATGGAGCATTCTGAAGCGTGTGGAAGAGCCTAGTTGTGGTTTGGCCTCCTCATGGCTCCTCCACATGGGTACAGGGCACAGAGCCCCAGCCCAGGGGACATGAGAGGGCAGCAAGACCCTCCCCCTGCTGCCTCAGACCCCATCACTCTTAGGTCCCTCAGTCTACACAGGCAGTGTCCTCACACCCACTGCCTGCCCTCCATTGAGGATTAGAACCTCATCATCCCCCCCCCCCCCCGCAGCAGCCCAGTGCCTTGAATCCCAGCTTTGTTTCCTGATGGAAAGACGTGTTTAAAAAGGCCTGCAAAAGCGGCTTGCATTACAGTTGTGTGCATTGCTGTTCCACTGTGTTATGTCGCAGAGACGGGAATGGGGTGCAGATATGAAGCTGATGGTTAGTTCTCGTGTAAACGCCTTCTTAAAAACAGAAACTAAAGTGAACCTTGACAATGTGACCTGCAAATGCTGAATGAGCTCAGCATTTGATAGGGTGAGGTCACCCTGGGCATCTTCGGTAACAGCCCCAGGGCCCACCTGAAGTTGCTCTCCCTGGGAGGAGTGTCAGCAGCTTTGTTGAGCCGTGAGGATCCTGCCAAGAAACAAACGGGTGAATGCCCCATAGCCAGCAGGCTGTTATGCGCACCATACACACAAACACTACCATTCAGCTCAGGGGTCCCCACTTTCTTCCTTGTCCATGGTTTTCACAGAGACCTGTGCTCTGCCCATCCTACCCTGCAAATTCCTCTCCAGGCCATCCTCAGGCCTGCCTACTAAGGGGTGGAACATTTCTGGAGGTTTCCGTGATACTTGTCCTAGGGGGCAGGGGGTGAAAGTCCCCGACTCAGTCTGAGCAAATGTTTTATGCCTCCAATTGGAGGGTGAGCTACCAGGGGTGACCCCAACGTGAACTGTACAGTTCAGCTGTACTCATGAGAACCAGCTAAATTATTTTGGATGAAATACACTATTCCATCAATTCAGTTAGAATTGAGTTTTCAGGGGGCTGAGCAGAGTCTTCTGCCAGGCTACAATACTGCAATAAGAGATTTCTGTTCTCTATGTCTGGTCTGAAAACCACACAGGCCCACTTCTTAGTGAAGTGGATCCTGCCTTCTCTCACTCCTCTTGCGCCCAAGTCCTTCCCTCCTATGATACTAGTGGCATGGGGTCCCTAAGAGACTGTATTGTGAAGGAGAAAAATAAACGTTTGCTTGAAAATACTTTTGAGATGACAGCTTTTTTTTCTTGCCCTCTATTTATATCCAAGCCTAACTGACTGGCCTTGTAAACGATAGGTACGGGTGCCTAGGTGGGCCTTCCTGGCCCCTGCTTGGAGCCAGTAGCCATGCATTCTGTACCCTGGCGGGTGGAGCTTATAGGGCTGGGAGGCAAGAGCCAAGCCTCTGGTGGGGTTGCCAGTCCCCTAGCACTGCACCTGCTGGGTGTGGCCCAGGCCCGTTATCACCAGGCTGTTATCCCAAGCCTGGCATTGCAGCCTACTCTGCAGGCTGTTGGCTGGGCTGCAAGCCACTCTATCTGCATTGCTTTCGGAAGTGTAGGTAGAAAGGGTGCATCTCACAGAAGACAGACTGCATTTCCGGCCACATCACAGCTGGTAGTAGGTCCTTGAAAACCCAGCTTGCGTGAGTCATAGGAACCCCTGGCTATCCCCTTCCTTGTGGTTGGTGGGGCTTCAGGCTCTTGGGCTTGTTAAGCAGAGTTGGGCAAGGGCCAACCTAGGTCATGTGAGAGGCACTAGCCTTTCAGGGAGCTCAGGCGGTGAGGTGGTGCTTTAGCGAGAAGACTTGCGCTATGGTGGTCCAGCAAGCCCTCCATGGACAGTTTCGTGTGTGCGCGCACCGCGGACCTGACCCTGACAACATGGGGTCTATTCTAGAGTGGCTGTCTCAGGATACAGCACTAGGCTTCATGCCTGTTTGAAGACCCCTGCGGCTGTGTCATTGTACCTCATCTTGGCACTGGCCCTATTCAGAAGCAGAAATTGAAGGTCACTGTGTTCTCCCAGGACTTCAAGACCAGCTCAGCCCAGGATGGTCCAGGGGAGCAGGGGTGAGAGTCTTGTCTTTCTGGGCATAGGTGGCCACCGCTGAGTGTCTGTCTGTTCTTAGAGGAAGAGATCCAGACGACAGTCAGCCATGCTGTGTACAGAGGCAGGACTCTGGACGGTGTAGCCTCATCCTGGTGTGGCCCTGACCCCACTGTTCCACTTTCGTCTTAGGAGCTTCTGGGAAAGGGGCCAGGTGCCTAGGCAGGGCTGTGTGCACGGGCATGAGGGCCCAGCCTTGGGTGACAGGCCAGTGCCTCGGAGGTCTGTAGTGAGCTGTGGCCATTTTGTTTTCTAGATCCTGAGAGTGAAAAACCCGACTGAGCCGGCCTCTACGCCAGGCCCACACCATCATCCAGGCGAAGAAGTGACAGACTCCATCCAGGGCAGCCACTCCTCTAGTCCACTCACGCTGTTTTGTAACCACTTTCTAACCATTTTTTTTATTCACAATTGGAAACACAAATGTAATGCAAGAATAAAACATATTTTGGGGGAGACAGGACTTGGGTATTTCAAACTTCCTCCTTTCCAGTGGCCCCTCTCGGCAGGAGGTGATAGATGAGAAGGGTGGGGTAGGGTTCAGTCCATTCCCTGCAAGGCCCTGGAGTCTCATTACCCAGTGTCCCTTCTCAGGCACAGACTCAAGGTCCCTTTAGCTCACTCAGCTTCATGTCACATGGCCTTTTCTCTGGCCCAGGGAGACCAGTCATCTGTCCCCTTCAAAGGAAGAGCATCACAGAGGTCTGAAAGTAAACCTCCTTTCCAGGACCCATGGGTACCATCAGGAAAGGAACCAGCCACCATGGGGCCTGGCACCTCCTGGGGGTGGAGGGCAGGACCACCAGCTCCAGGAAGAGCTATACACCCCCTGTGGTGGTATATGTCAAAAGTGAGCAGGAAAACAGCCTGAGGAGGCGGCCCTATCAGTAAAATGTTTGACCTCAGTTTAGTCTTCAGAACCTAAATATAAAAGGTCAAGAATGGTGGCTCACACTTGCAATCCCAGTGCTGTGGAGCCAGAAACAGAAGGTCTGTGGAACTTGCTGGATAGCCACTCTCGCCTACTTGAGCAGTTCCAAGCCAGGGAGAGATCCTACCTCCGACAGATGAGCAGGCTCAGTGAGTAACATGCTTGCTTACACAAGCTTGTGTACCTGGGTATAGATCCCAAGTGCACCATCACACATGTGTATGTGTACACACACACACACACCATATATTCAAGAAGAATGGGGAGAACACTCAACCACACCTGACAGTGTCCACACACATGAATTCGTGTGCACCCTCAAAGAAACGCCGAGTTGCCTTGACAGGAAAACATGTTGTGGAAATAATTTACAAGTAGACTGGCCCTGCCTATAGTAATGAGTCTGAGACAGAGCTCCTAGGGTTTTGAACATCAAAGCATGACAAAGCTAGCTCTAGGTGTAGTTAGTTTCCAGCTGCTGTTCCTGGTGTACTCCAGCACTGCATGGGAGCAAGCGTTAGCAGCTGGAGTTCAGTGCATCCTCCAGCCAAGTGTGGAAGCATATGTTCACAATACCTGGAGTCTGTTCCCACTAAAGGCCATGGATACTGCTATGGCATTACGTTCCAACATCTCTAGATGTCAGTCATATCATCATGACCGTGCTCAGCCCCTGAAATGGAAAGAATGCCTTGTTGATGGCCTAGTTGATTCTCTAGGACCCGGGGAAAACTAGACATACAGAGCTCCACATTTCCCCAAGATCCCCAGCAGTCGAGGTCATGAGACTGTACGTCTGCTTCAAGCGTGCAAGTAATTTGGTGGCCTAGACTGGGAGCCCAGCCTTGACTTGTGGGAAGCAAGCAAATGGTGCCTTAGACATTCAGGGTTGCCATATAAAATTCCAAGTTAGCTAACTTGTGTATTGCGCACAGTTCAGGGGCCAGGATGTCCAAGATAAGTGCCTATGCAGCAGCTAAATCTTAGAGCTGCCCTCTTGCTTTGTACATAGTACCCATCACGTTCTGGGCCCCGTGACCTCTCTCTGCACAGAAAGATTACATCTGTGCTCCTCATAGTCTTAGCAGATGAGGGCCCAACGTTTTTTTTGTTTTGTTTTAAGATTTTCATTTGATTAAATGTAGCAACCTAATATCATCAGTTGATCGCTCTTTACCAGTACCATGTAAGAGTAGTTCAAGGACCCCTCTCTCATGATTGCATTTGATCTTCATAAAGTCCCTGTCTCCCCATACATTCACATGGTGACTGTGTCTTCAGTGTCAGAATTTAGAGGGCTATAGCTTTCAGTGTATAGAACATGGCTCACTGACTTTGGCACACAGTACTTTCTAAGGTGGAAACAATCTGTACTTGCATATCTCTACTGAAACCTTAAAGCTAGGAAGTGAATGCCAATTATATAAAGAGAATGAGAGGAAGGAGAGGAGCAATCCAAAGGCAGAAAACTCAGAGCATGCAGGCCTAAGTTTGGATCTCCATCAGCAGTGTAACAAAAGCTGGACGGACACATGCCTCTTGTCCCTAACCTCAGCACTAAGGATGCAAAGACAGGCAGATGCCTGGAGCTCAAAGGTCAGGCAGCCTAGGAAGATTGAAGAGCTCCAGGTTCATGAGACACCTTGTCTCAAAAATAAGATGGAGGACAATCACAAAAGACACCCAGTGCCAGCCTCTGTCATCCACATGCACATGTATACATGCTTGCACATACATGTGTACACGCACACGCATACAAATGCCATCACCCACCCATATACTGAAAGAAAAAAATAAACCCAGTATAAGTAATAAGAATAAGACAGAAACAATCAGTAGTGGTTTTGAAACTGGGGCTTAGGAAAGCCTACTAGGCCAACTGACCAGAAGGGAGGAGGAGGCATGAGGTCTAAACAAGAAGGCGACATCAGGTTGTCCACATACATTAAAGGAACTCCCAGGGAATATTATGAACATTTTGCCAATCAATTTGAAAAGTTAGGAGGAATGAATGTGCTGCTTTCTCAAGAAAAAACAGTCTGAATTATCTGATATGTATGAAAAAAAATTTAAAAGCTTCTCAAGGGCCATCAAGAAGGATCAGTGGGTAAAGGTACTTGTCACCGAGCCTAATGACCTGAGCTCAGACCTTGAAACCCGCATAGTAGAATGACCAACTTCTTCAGGTTGTTCTCTGACCCCTACATGTTTATACCCGCAAACACTTGAAAATCAAAAAACTCCCGTGAAGGAACCCCCGACTGTGCATGACCTCTCATGAATTCCCTGTGTGTTTAAGGAAGAAATAACAACTCTACACAAGCTCCCAGGTATCTCTGCTACCCTTGTTCTACTTACTACTTGAGGCAAAGTATGAAAGGGACAAGTATCTCTCCTGAACATAAATACAAAACTGTATAAACAACATAGCAAATGGAACGAACGCAGCAAACATGGGGAACATAAGGCCTTGTCTTGGAATCCGTGTCAGAAATTCATGGAAGGTTCATCTTTCAAAAATCAGTATTAACTGGTTATAACACTAAAAAACATGAAGCATTTACAGATACATGCCTGGCCACATATACATCTTCAAAAGACTGATGAATTGTAGTTCACAAAATTAAAAGGCTTCACAGTAACAAGGTTTAAAAAAGAAAGTGCACCAGGCGGTGATGGTGCACGCCTTTAATGCCAGCCAGGTCTATTACAAAGAAACCCTGTCTCACAAAAGAAAGAAGCCATGAGAAGTTAATGGCTGCTTAGAGAGGAACAATCATTTTTCTTCAGGGTTCTGAGCACCACTAAATTGTTCATGATCCAGTAAATAACTCACACACACACACACACACACACACACACACACCGAGGCTGGTGGAGTAGCCTAATGGTAAAATATTTATTTAGCATGTAGAAGAACCTATATTCACTTTTCAGAAGTACAAAAATAAAATAATAAACAACCCCTACCCATTCACACACAAGCAAGCCTAATTATGCACAGTGGCTATTTAACATTTGAAGAGACATAAAATTACGAGGGAAGAATGTTGGGGGAAAGAGAGTTTCATAGGGCATGGGGGAGGGATAAAAGGGTGATGGGGTGAATATGATCAAAACACAATATGCATATATGAAACTGTAATTGTCAAAAAAATAAGCAAAAACTTTGTTAAAAATCAGAGCTAAGAGAATGAAAGAGAAGCCACAGACTGATGACAATTGACTTGTGTTTAGAACATAATGAACTCTAACAATGGTATTGTGATTGTGCCAAATGTTTTAATGGGCAGAGGATTTAAAGGAACACACCACCAAAGGAAAGATGGTATGTGGGCTGGGAGATGCAGCTCAAACCCACAGGGAGACACCGGGAAAGGCAGCTTAAATTCCCAAGGGGATACTGCTGCATACCTCTTGAAACTGAAAACCACACACACTGGCCATGCCACCTGCCTGTGGTGGCCCTGGCTGTCCTCCACCGCCAGTCAAAAGTGAGGAAAGCACAGGTTGCAGGTATGATTTGTCTCAACAAAAGAGAAGGCCTGGCCTTTCCACTTACAGGTGCTGACCTTAGAAAGCTGAATATTTGCATATTGTAAAAAATAAAATGGTCCACTTTCAAAACTGAAACGCTTTAAGTCAACTTAGGGCCAGATACAGGGAAACAGGAAACCCTGTACTGTAACTCTGTTCAAAAATAAATAAATAAATAATATATAAATTATATATTGCATATATATAGTATATATATATATATACATACATATATATATATATATATATATATATCATGTAGAACATGCTGGCCTTGAACTCAGAGATCCCCATTTCTCTGCCTCCTGTGCCACCATGCCCAGCTTTAGAGTAGAATCTCATTAACAGCCAAGCTTGTCTAATGACTTGAAGCTGTGACAAAGGTCATGGACCTAAATAGCATTAAAACAGACAGGGTATAAAACACAGAGATAAGCCCACAAATGATCTTTGTTGGGAAGTAGACAGATGTAAGTGGCAGTTGGCATGAAAGGCTGCACCCCGAGTACTCAGCCAATGAGGAAAGGAGGGAGGGGCCTGCATTCAGGGCTATATCAATGCTCCCTGCATTCAATCCTCATGCCAGCCATTCGTGTGCATTGGCGTCCACCTTGCAAGATCATAAAATAAGCTACCTCGCTTTCACTGCTCCAAGTCTCCAGTGCTCATCATTACAAAAGAGGATCTTATTCCCCACAAAGAGAATGTTCCCATGAGCTGTATGACGGAGAACTGGGAGCTAGCCAACTGAGCCAATGGTTGGCAGACACAGCCATAAGCACCTGTACTGTGCAGCAACGGGGGAAGAACGAGCTCCTGACCTGTGTGACCATCAACACTGTCAATCTCAAGAGAATCAATTACATCCAATTGAAGGAAGCACTACTCAAAAGGACCCATGCCTCAAACCCATGTATGTCTGGTGAGAAAGAATGCAAACTGATCTGTGCTGATGGGAGCTGATCAGAGAGGGGCTGGGGCATGACAGGGCATGAGGACACATTTGGAAGTGAAGGGGGAAAGTTCACTACCTTGGCCATGGTGAGTTTCTCCAGTGTGTATACATGTCAATACTTACCGAAAGGTGCATGTTGAGTGTTACAGCTTATGTATGTTACACCTCAACAAAACTGTCACTCTTTGGCGTCCCACACATCCCTTCAGGGTTGAGTCCAGAGCTTTCTTTCTCCCTGTTTTGTCACTTGGTTGTTTGTGCACATCTGGCTGTAGTCTCTTTCTATAAAGATGCCAGCCAGATGTGATAGGGCCCATTGTAGTGGTCTCCGCTTAGCTCTTCAAAGCCTGTCTCCAGAGACTTCATGTTTTGTCTATGGCCACATCACCGTGGATGCACCTGATATTGTCCAAATACCTCCCATTTTGAGGAACTAGGGGTTTGAGACTCCACTGTATGGATTGAAAAAGCACTAATCAGGTCATTCCAGGTGATAGAGAAACCAAGTAATAATCGTGAAAGCCCCAGGGAAATGAACTTAGATGGGAATAGAGTTTATTTTGGCTCTTAGTTCTAGATGTTTCATTTATAACAGACAGTCCAGGCTTTGGGACCTGAAGCAAGGCAGATAAGGAGCATATTAAGAAGCAAAATGTCTTATCTCCGAGTAGCTGAGAGGAAGCGTCCAAAGTCCCCTTCAAGGGTTACCTCCATTGACCTTCAAATTCCCACTGGAGATGGGGAGTTGGCTCAGTGGGCAACATGCTACCATTTAAGAACGAGGACCTGAATTCTACCGCCATCACACATGTTTTAAAAAGAAATAAAAAGATTGGTGTGGCTGGCTGTGATCCCAGCACTGGGAGGGGCAGATTCCGTCCTTCGGATCATTGGCTAGAGAGTCTAGCAGAATTGGTGAGTTCCAGGCTCAGTGAGAGACCTTCCCTCAAAGAGTAAGGTACAAAGCAACTGAAAAAGGCACCCCGAATTGACCTGTGACACAGTGCGCGTGTGCACACACACTTTTACTAGGCCCCACCGCCTAAGAGCCCCATCATCTCCCAGCTGTGCCTTGGGGGTACTGGTTACTTTTGCTGTGGTGGTGGAAGCCCAGGCTGAAGCTACTTAAGGGAGGCCATGATGGTTTTGGTGGTGGTTTCACAGCAGGGAGAGCATGGTGGCTAAAGCAGCTTGGATTGTGCCAGTGGGCACTCCACCAGGACGGCTTGGTCACATCATGGCAGACAAGACACAGAGAGCTTGGGCTGGAATTAGAACTAGGCATCCTCTTCAAGGCCACCTCTAGTGACTTCCCCAAGTGAGGCCACAGTCCCAATGATTCCACAACGTCCTAAGCATCTCACACCACCAGCTGAGAACCAAATGTTCAACCCTCCGCCTGTGGGGGACACCTCACATACCAAGCATAACAGCCAGGACCCCATCTTAAGCATAAACACCTTTGGGGGATACAGGCCCTTAGCTGGCTATTGCCAGAGCTGGCCCTTGAACATTCCTCTGACTAAGTATGACATTGATGGAACCACATCCTGTCTGTTTACAGGCTGGTTCTGGTTCACAAGGCCTCTGTGTGTGGCCTGGGCAGAGGGGGCACTGCATCCCCCATGAAAGCCAGCCCAGCCTGCAGCTCTGGCTGAAACATCAAAGGGATTCATGAGGTTCTGTCACGTGCTTTCTATGGCCAGAGAGACGCCTCTTATTCCTACACAGGAACTCCTTCACTCTCTTGTATTGCATAGTCCCAATTGTTACACCCAGAATGTAGACATGCTGACTCCCAGTTTTGAGAGTTCAAGGGTGAAGTACCCAGAAGGACATCCTCATGAATCCCATGGAGGGGCTGTGACAAAATATCCCCTGGGGCTAATGTCATTTCTTTCCAGAGGTGTTTGGAAAGGGCTAAAAATGATTGCAGAGTATATTTTGAAAACTTCTGGAAAGTGCAGGAATGGGCCTATAATTATCTTGTTCTTACAAGCTGTTGCTCTTTTTTGTGCAATTATGTGGTCAGTAGTCAGCAGGAGAAAATGATATGTTTGTGCTCTATGCTGGGGAGCCGATATCAAAAGCAGCCCCTACCCCCACCAAGAACAGTCAATGCCAATCAAGTAAAACAGTAACTGGATTCTGTTTCTTGTCAGAGGTGAAAGTCGGGCTGTTAAACATCCAGAACTCCAACCCTGAAGGTTCCTGGGAACGTCTATGTGCCAAATTCTCTGCCAGTCTGTCTGTCTGGGAGGGAAATTGAGGCCTACAGACCTCCAGTTTGCACCCTGTACAGGTGGGACATTACTCAGACTGTTTTTGTTTGCATTAAACTTTTCCTTTTTTTAAGATTTTATTTATTTATTATGTACACAGTGTTCTAGAGGGTGCCAGATCTTATTACAGATGGTTGTGAGCCACCATGTGGTTGCTAGGAATTGAACTCAGGACCTCTGGAAGAGCAGCCACTGCTCTTAACCTCCGAGCCATCTCTCCAGCCCCTGCATTGAACTTCTCAAGGAAGCAGGCAAAGTCTCCGTGGAGCTGAGATTTCTGTGGTGCTCAGGAAGAGTGGCAGGCTGGGGAGGTTCTCTGAGCACACCCCACAAGAAGCTCTGGCCTCCTTGATGATCTCCATGTGGCCTCCGAACCCAAGCCCCACAAAGTTCTCAGGTATACATGTGGACAAGGCGTCTCTGAGACAGTTGGGCATCTTCAGCACCTGGCTGTCCCTTAGCAGGCAGGTCACACCAAAGCTGTGTACTGTGAAAGAGGGCATCCCATCAGCCTTTAGAGCCAGCACAGGCAGCTCACCACGTGGGCCTGCTACAAATCACATGAGGTAGGATCAAAGTAAGGTATTCTCCTCGTCCTTTGTGTGGCTGCAAGAAAATACCTGACACTGGCAATTTTCTATGGACATGTGTGTTGTGTGAATATATGTATGTATGATGCATGTGTATGGTGTATGTGTATTTACGTGTTTGTATGTGTGTGTGAGAATGTGGGAATATGTGAGCTACAGCTTGTGTGGAGGTCAGAGGTCAACTTTTGGGTGTAGGGGCTCACTTTCCACCTTGAGGTTCTGTTGTTCGTGGTCAGTTGGCCCACAAGCTTTGGGGGGATCCTCCTGTTTTACCTTAAGCATGTTGGAATTAATAGATGTGTGCTCCTGCATCTGGCTTTATATAGCCATCCAGATTCCTGACTTCACAATTACATGGCAAGAACTTTATCCACTGAGCCATTTCCAAGACTGGGTAATTTGCAAAGGGTAGAAATATCCTTCTTAAAATTCTGGAGGCTGGAAGTCTCCTTTGGCACCCGGGCGCTGGCACTGATGTCGGCAGAGGGTGTTCCACCGCTTCAGAAATGGCTCCAGGAGTGATGGGGGAATGCAGTGTTTCAAATGCTTGCCTAGCAGGCTCCAAGCCCTTGCCCTGCACAGTGTATAAATTAGGGATGACGGCACATGCCTATAATCCCAACACTCAGGAGACAGAGGCAAGAGGATCAGAAATCCAAGGTCATTCTCAGCTATGCAATGAGTCCAGGCCAGGTTGAGCTACATAAGACTTTTGTCTTCAAAGCAAAACAAGATGGTGCCTGGTTGCTATGTTCTTACTGGGCAGAAGACAGGTCTGTTGGGCATTTTTGTGGCGCAGTGACCAAGATAAATAACAGCAACAGCTTGAGAGGGAAGGCTCCCTTCCGCTCATAGTTTCAGGGGATTTCAGCCCCTTGTGATGGAGAGAGCATGGCAGCACAGCTCCATCCATGACAAGGAGTGTGGCGGGTGGCTGTTCACATTCTGTCAGACCAGGAAGCAGGCTGGAACTAAGAATAGAGCTGTGACCTTCCAAAGTTCGTCCTTTGTGATCCACTTCTGCTAGGTAAGTAAGCCTACTTCCAACCAGGGCTCAGGTGCTCAGATATGAGCCTGTGGGGGTATTTCTATTGAAACCATAGAAGAGAATGAATATTGGGGCTCTGTAGCTTCCCCTGCCACTTTGGGGAGCACTCACCCATCCATGGGGTCCTTTGCACATTTCCCATGTGCTAACATCACCACAGCTAGGGTTAAGTTTCAACAAATCAGTTTTGGAGAAGGCATGTTGAAACCTTTGCAGGGGACAAGGATTTAGAGTAAGTTTTCCTACCTTCTTTTTGTTGTTGTTAGTTTGTTTTTGAGATAGGGTTTCTCTGTGTAACAGCTCTGGCTGTCCTGGACCTAGCTTTATAGACCAGGCTGGCCTCAAACTAAGAGACACAGAGATCCACCTGCCTCTGCCTTTTGAGTGCTGGCATTAAAGGTGTGCACCATTACTTCCCTGCTAATTTTCCTGTTTTCTAAATATTATCCAGTCCCATGAGGCCCAGCAGAACAAAGGTCTCCATGGTCAGTGGCCCTGAAACTCGTGTTGGAGGCGTGCCTTGGTTAGACTGTAGCTCTCTGAAAGCAGCAACTGTTGAAGAAATACTATCCTGGTGCTGGAGAGACGGCTCAGCAGTTAAGAGCACATGGCTGTTCTTCCAAAGGACCTGAGTTCACTTCCTAGCAACCACATGGTGGCTCACAACCATCTATAATGAGATCTGGTGCCCTCTGCTGGCCTGCAAGCATACACGTAGCCAGACCACTGTATGCATAATTAAAAATAAGTAAATAAAAATCTTTAAAAAGTAAAGAAACGCTCTCCCTCTCTGCATCCCAGGCTTGGGTGACCTCAAGGACTCGCATTGTCCGTATCCCGTGACCCTTATTTCCTGTTCACCTTTCCAAGCACTGCCCCTGGAATGGATCAGAGGCAGAACCGCTTGTCCCCCAGAAAGGGCAAGCGAAAGCACTTGCTGGGACCTGCACCGCCTGGCAGTGCAGGTTCCTCTACCTTCAAGTCATCCCACCTGGAGGCATCAAAAGCATCTGCCAGCTTGCTGCTGCTCCAGCCTGAGCGGGGCTGGGGTCAGCTTGCAGGACTCCAGCAGGGGGCAGTTCAGCTGTGTCCACCCCATCCCCCTACTCCCCCCTCACCCTCCCACCCTCATTCCCCCACCCTTACTACCCCCACCCATACTCGTCCCCACCCTCCTCCTCTCCATCCCCCCCCTCCCCTTGCAGGACTAAGGGACACTTTTGGTCCCTGTAGAGGGCTGCTTAGGTCACAGGGCAACTAATTTCTTGCAACGCCTCTGCATCTCCAAGTAGTTGCTTTTAACATATTAAAAGGTGGTTGAAGAGGTTAAATTTTTGTTTCAAAAAAAAAAACCAACTGGTCTGTACTATAATCTGTCGTACTATGCTACACTGAGAATGCTTTCTTTTAAATGTCTGCAGAGCTTTTCATTATGGATTTTCAGAGTAATTCATAAACATGAATTAAGTGACTGCCAAGTGCTGTGTGGTCCAGGAGGATAAACACACTCGATAGAGAGGACACTCGATAGAGAGGACAGCAGAGTGGCTGGTCCATGGCTTTTGGTAACGACAGGGTGCAGCACAGGAGACAGCGAAGTGTGGCTGAGGCAGTCACGCCCAGGTGACTCTGTAGGCGTCAACTTGAGATGGCAGCTTCTCAACTCCCACACACTCAAAGGAGAAGTCACTGAGAGGCTAACCCCAGCGGAAGAGGCACCAATGAGGCCTTGCTGATTCTAGGAGTGAGCCCTGGCCCTGCATCAGGGGAGAGAGCTCGTGAGTTCAGCAAAGCAGGGTGGCTGGTGAGGGAGGTGTGGATATGGCATTCGCTGGCTACCAAACACCAGTCCTGACATAATTCTGATTTCCCTTGCTTCTATCTCCCCAGAAGACTAATAAAGCAGCAAGGGAATGCCTCATTCAACCATTTCTGTGAAAAAACATCAACTTTGTTCATTACAATACTTCAAGCTGGTTAGACCTGTGGCTGGGGTGTAGCTCAGTGGCAAAATGCTCACCTAACATGTGCAAGGTTCAGCTTCAGTCCTTAACACTCCCAAGAGTGTGTAGCACACACCTCACTCAGCATGTGATTCAGGGAGATCGATAAGAGGTAAACACAGTCATAGCCCTCATCCCAAGGGTGTACAGTTCAATGGCTGTGGATATCAGGAGCTACATACAATAACATTGCACACTGAGTTTTCCCTAAACAAACATGAGAAACTTTAATTTATTAATTAGACACAATAAGAGGTAATAAAGCAGAATGATTTAAATATATGCAAAGTCAGTGCATGTGCAGTTTGAGACAGAGGGTGCTGATACAGCTGTTCAGCAGAAGTCCCTTCAATGGCCTCCTTATCTTATGCCTTCCAGAGCCAAACAACAACCATACTGGTGACAACCTCTTGGGGGAACACAACTAGTTGGTCACAGATGGTCAGTAGCTGTCAGCAGGAAGGGTCCAGGGGGAGGTCATGTTAGAAAACCAGTTCAGAAGAGCCCCAGCTCCTGCCATCTTTTCCGGAAATAGTAGGCACAGAACCACTCATCACCCACCGTGCTCCTGAGCCCCACAGAGGCCAATGGGAAAGCCTGGACCAATCAGAAGACAGACCAAGGTGAGAGCCTGAGGGAGACACCAATGAGGGAGTCTGACTAGTGAGGAGCAGCTAATGAGGAAAATGAACAATTAGGGAGAGGGGCCAAGAGAAGGCGCATCAAGGAAGGAGAAAGAAGCTGGAGAGGGGAAGCGGAGAGGGAGGGAAGAGGGGAGAGGGCGGCAGAGGTGGCCAGGGAACAAGACTCACAATGAGACGCAGACCAATGAAAGCAGTGGAACCCCCTCCGTCCCCTGCTTGCTGTCTGGCTGTGATTCGGCCTCTGACTCTCAGGTTCCCTTGCCAGGGTCAGGGTATCATCTGGGGCAGCTGCCCTCCTCTTCGGGCCGGCTGTAGGCGACCACGCCCAGCTTGCACGTGCAGCAGCTCACCCTGTGGGAAAGATTAAGAAGCCATATGGGGTTCCTGCATCCAGAAAACTAATTTGAATCTCACCCTATGGGCCAGGCAGGTGTGTGTGTGTGTGTGTGTGTGTGTGTGTGTGTGTGTGTGTGTGTGTGTGTGTCTGTGTGTGTGTGAGTGTGTGTGTGTCTGTCTGTGTGTGTGTGTGTGTATGAGTGTGTGTGTCTGTGTAAGTGTGTGTGTCTGTGTAAGTGTGTGTGTCTGTCTGTGTGTGTGTCTGTGTGAGTGTGTTTGTGTGTCTGTGTGTGTGTGTGTGTGTCTGTGTGTGTGTGTGTGACTGTGTGTGTGTGTGTGTGTGTCTGTGTGAGTGTGTGCGCGCGCGCAGGAGCGTACCACTTCCTCTGGAAAAAGATAATCAGATTCTCCTAGGAAACCAATGACAAAGAGAAAGAGAGAGCCAGTGGCTCCCTGGGAAGCCCATTGTCTGCTGCAGGCCTGGGGTCAGTAGCAAGGAACAGGTCAGGCTGCTCACTGGCATTCCACTTAGAACCTAAGTGCTATAATGCGAATCTCCAGGACACAGCGTTCACTGCTTAGGATCTGATCCCCAGTTCATGGTCAACCTCCTGGCCCTCTCAACATTCCATTGTGCATTGCTGTGCTCCAATCCGATAGGAAATAGGCTACCAGCTACTGCACTCACATGGTACAAAACAAGCCAAACACCCATACACACAAAACACTTCAAAAGCAAAAACACAGAAGCTTGTGATGGGGATGCCATTCTGTAAATATGTTCCTCTTATTGGTTAATGAATAAAGCACTGTTGGCCAATAGGAAAGCAAGATAGGTGGGACTAGGAGACAAGGAGGATTCCAGGAAGTAGTAGGGAGGAGTCAACAAGTAGATACTTGAGAGAGCAGAGGGCCAGGCCCTCCGGTAAGATGAGACCACGTAGAAATTCTTAGATTAATAGAAATGGGTTAATATTTAAGACAGAGATAGCCAATAAGTAATGCTAGCAACTGGTCAACAGAATTATATTTAATACAGAGTCTCAGTGTGTTATTTGGGGTTGGCTTGGCGCTGGGACCAGACCGGCAGGGAAAACTACTCTTAACAAGCTTGAACTTCTATCACGGTGAGCTTGTCTCAGTCTCTCTCCTCTGGAGTTTTTTTTCTTTTTCTTTTTCTACTTTTCTTTCCCAGTCTTGTAGGTTGAGGAAACCAGGAAATTTGTCCTATGTAAAGACCCCCATCCTGGAATAAGCTGACTGCTTCCTCCCAATGTCATTTATCGTGTCCCTCTGTCTCCACCCTCCCTTGAGATTAGAGTTTCTGTTGCTGTTAAGAGACATCATGAACCATAGCTACTCTTATAAAGAACGCATTTGACTGGGGCTGGCTTACAGTTCGGAGGTTCAATCACGATGGAGGAACCATGGCAGCATGAAGGCAGACGCAGTGCTAGAGTAGTAGCTGACAGTCCCACATCTTGCAGGCAACAGGAAATTGACTGAGGCATTGGGCAGTATTCTGAGTATAATAAACCTCAAAGCCCACCCCCACAGTGACACACTTCCTCCAACAAGGCCACACCTCCTGATAGTGCCACTCCCTGTGAGATTGTGGGGGAATTACATTCAAACTAGCACTGGTCATTACCCATGTGACCCCATGTGGCATACCATCTGTAACCACCTCTCTGGAGATACCGTGTGCTACGTGTACCGAAGCTAATAAGGCATCAACCTGATTCGAGGCCTTATAGGTTGATTAATCACGGGGTGAGCTCTAGAAGGTAGTAAGAGTTGGGAGGGAGGATTGATGAGGTGGTAGCTTAGGCTAGAGTGCCTGAGCATAGGACCTGAGTTTGGATCACAGACCCCCATCAAACCATAAAAATCTAGGTGTGTCAGCTCATGTCTGTAACCCCAGACTTGGATAGGTAGAAGTAAGAGGTCCCTGAAGCTCATTAGCCAGCCAGTCTAGCTGTTGATAAGATTCAGTGAACAACTCTTGTTTGGAAATACAAAGGTTGAGGAGAGGTTCATGAACCCCCACCCTTAACTGCAGAGCTGTTGGCAGTTGATGGCTACTGGAGGAGGAAGTCCATTTTCTTTAAGGCTGTTGTGCCGGGTAAGTTGACCATGCTCCAGTGGATGATCCACACCCATGACTATGTGGGAAGTACAATTTGAATTATTAAAAAAAAAAAAAAAAGAGGACATGAAATTGGAAGAGTAAAGGGGTTAGGGTGGATCTGGTAGGAATGAGTGGATATGATCAAAATACATTGTACACATGCATGAAAGTCTCAAAAGAATTAATGGAAATATTATATTAAAAGTAAAATAGGGTTTGGATAGATGGGTCAGGGTTAAGAACACTCTGCTCTTGTAGAGGTCATGGTCTTAGTTCCCAGAGCCCATGTGGCAGTCCACAGCCATCTGTACTGTAGCTATCGTTCCAAGAGGTCTGGCACCTCCATGGTTGCTGGGCACACGTAGTGAACAGACATACTATCAAAAAATAAACAAATCTTTAAAAAAATTAATACAGAGTATGATGAAGGCAAACACCTAACAACCTTGGCTTTCACAGGTACACATGCACACACTACACAATGTACTATACATATATAAAAATACATAGACACACACATTTAAACATAAGACAGAATAGGGGCTGGAGAGAGTCAGTAGTTTAAAACACGTATTACTCTTTTAGAGGACCCAGGTTCAATTCCCAGAACCCACATGGTAGCTTACAACCATCTGTAACTTCAGTTTCAAGAGATCCGACACCCTCCTCTGACCTCCAAGGACACTAGACATGCATTAGGTACACATACATATATGCAGGCAAAACATTCAAAACATTCATACACAAAGAAAAATCTGAAAATAAAATAAAACAGTAAGGAGGATTCACAATAGGATGTTCTTTCACTGGCCTTTGCATTCAATGGCTTTGGTATATATTTGTGTGAATTAGGTCAGGTATAAAATATATTTCTTCTGTTTGATAAAGACTATGGTAAAACAAACAAAAACAAAAACCTCTTAGACCCCCTAAGAGATATAACCTGTGTTTTTAAGTAACCCTGATGGAAGTCCTATTGAGTAAGAGTGTGGGTAGGGTAGGAGACTGGCAGTTTGAAAACAGATCAGACTGTTTGGAGTGGCAGCTGTCACTCAGAATAATCTCCAGGTCACAAGCTTCTGGGCAGCTGCGGAGTGTGGGGCTTAGACAGCCAAGCCCCAGCTGTCCCCAGCAGCTGCCTTGTTCGGCAGTGGAGAAAGGACAGCCACATGTCTCCTGGGCTTAACACACTCCTGTCCCTCATGATGCCCCGGGCTAGCTTACCATAGGCCACCTCTGCTGTATTTGGGACTTGCAGAGTCATTGCTGAGATCTGATACAGATCTACTGACTGCCAAGGACATTAATAGGACAACTGGCAAAATGTGAATGGATTCTGAGACCTAGGTGTTGAATCTCAACTGTTTTAAATAGTAGAAGAAAATGTCCTTGTGTGTGGGAAAGTGGTATTAAATATTCAGGGACAGGGACGAGTGTCATGTTGACAAGGCATTTTCAAGTGATTTGGGACAAGCTCTTAAAATCTGCTTCTGCCTATTTTGCAGCTTCATAATTGTTCCAAATTTTTTAAAAAGTGACTATACATGCCATATATGTAAATGCATAGTCATATATTCAAACTTGGTTGTAATATCCCCTTAAGACAACAATATGCAAGAATATTGGTGCAGAGATGTTGCAGTACCAAAACTGAAAAATCAAGCTTCAAAGTCTTATCTCTTTTAAAATTTCCTTCACATTAGTTGCTTTTTTTTTTTTCTCATTGAGGAAAACAATTACTTGACAAATTAGAGGAGAAAGGTTTTTCTTTTCTTCTTTCTTCTTATTTGTTTTGTTTGTTTGTTTGTTTTTTGTTTTGTTTTGTTGTTTTTGTTTACAGTTGGAGGAGCTGGCCTCCATCCTGAAGAGGAAAGTACAGCAAATGGTGGCACCATGTTAAGAAGAGAGTAAAGCTGAGGCCTCCGTCTAGGACAAGGAAGCAGAGAGCAGACAGGAAATGGGGCTGAACAATGAGACTTTAAGGACCACCCCCACTGGCTACCTCCATAAGGGGCTCCACCTCCTAAAGACTCTACAATCTTCCAGAACGGAGCCATCAACTGGGGACCGAGTGCTCAGGTATCTGGCCCAGTAAGGAACACCCACATCCAAACCACACTTGTATACACATAAAGGAAAAAGGTAGTTGGCCGTTTTTACTCTTGGGGCTTTAGGGGGGGGCACCCAGCTCACAAATCACATTCTTATTCCTACTTATGAATGTCCAGCCTTAGCTTGGTTTGTTTTTTGCCAGCTTTTTAAAAAATTATCCTGTCTACCTTTTGCCTTTGGGCCTTTTTTCTCCCTGAGACAGGGTTTCTGTGTATTTTTGGAGGCTGTCCTGGAACTAGCTCTGTAGACCAGGCTGTCCTCGAACTCACAAAGATCTGCCTGCCTCTGCCTCCTGAGTGCTGGGATTAAAGGCATGCACCACCTACGCCTGGCGCCTCTGGGCTTCTATCTTTATTTTTATACCCTTCTTTACTTCTTACTCTGTGGCTTGCTGTGTAGCTGGGTGTCTAGCCCCTGGAGTCCTCTCTCCTTCTCTTGTCCAATCTCCTCCCAGATTTCTCCCCCTATCTATACCCTCTGCCTGCCAGCCCACCTATCCTTGCTCCTGCCTCACTATGGGCCTTTGTCCCATATTAGGATCACTAGGTATTTTAGACAGGGACTGTAACACAGCTTCACAGAGTTAAACAAATGCAGCATAAACAAAAGTCACACACCTGAAAATAATATCCTACCACATAATTCTATGCTTAAAAAACAATTTGGCTGAGCATCTGCCTGCTTATAATCCCAACTCCCAGGAGACAGAGGTAGGCAGATCTCTGAGTTCAAGGCTAACCAAGGATACACAATGAGACACTGTCTCCAAAAAAAAAAAAAAAAAAAAAAAAAAAGAAGGAAAAAAAGAACATTTATTTAGAGGGTAGGTTTTTTACAGTTGAACTAAATGCTTATTTATTCATTTCAATGTATACAGGAAGATTTATGAGTTATCCCCCACTCCCTCCAATATTTAACTCTTATTTGTTGTCCCAATGCAAGCTGTGAGCTGACACGTGACTTCACAGTTGGTGGCACTTGTAAAAATAAGCTAAGCCTGCTGAGCGACCCAGGCATGACAGATACAAGCTGTAAGCCATGTACATCCCAGAAACAGGAGAGCCAGGGCTGCCTCAGGCTCCGAGTCTGCTGACTGCCTGGCCCTCGAGGGTGGTGGGCAGGGCGGGCACTCATTGGTCGAGGCTGCGAGCATCTCTAATGCAGCGGCTGGCGCCTCCCCAAGAGCGGGGGCTGGGCGGGCACGGAGGCTGGCCTGGAAACTGGCCCACCAGATGGAAAGCGCACGTCACACCGAGCCTCTCCCGGACTAAAGGCTCTTTATGCACAAGACAGCCTGGCACTAGGAACACTGTATTCATTCTCTTGTAGCTGCCTAGCTGCCCCATCACACGTGCCAAGAGAGAATGAATGCCGCACAGCACGCAGACTGCCATGTCTTCGTGTTTTATTTTCTCCCCAACTCCCTCTCCTCCTGTATCAGGGCTGCCCAGGGGCTGCTGGAGGCGCTGCATTAAGAACTTGCTCTTGCGGGGGAGACACGTTTCCCTTTTACTAACGAGGCAGAGGCCTTCCGCTTCAAAGCTGAGATCAATTTCTAGCTTGTGCTGTGCCAGCAACAGCCCTGCCTCAGTGCAGCGAAATCCCTTCCTCCTCCCACCAGTACTCCGAGCTCTAGGGACCTCTAGGGAGAGGAAATGTAGCAAAGCAGGAGGATTCTGTCACACAGCACCGGGTGTTTCACACTGAAGTCTCCAAGACCAACAGCATAAATGCTGCCGCCTCGTTAGGTGTTTCTAGTTAAGGACTTGAGCCCTAGGGGTCTAACCTGCAAAAAAAGCAAATGTCTGTCCTGGAGATACGGTTCATCAGTTAAGAATGTTTGCTGTTCTGGCTAAAGATCTGGGTTTGGTTCCTAGCACCTACACCCATATGCTCACAACTGTCTGTAGTCTGTAACACACATACATAAATGTGTGTGCGTGCGCGTGCATGTGCTGGTGTACACACACAAACAAGAGAGTTTTTTAAATAAATAGCACATGAATAAGCAGTGTGAAAATTTCAGGCAGAATAATTTGCATGTGATTCACAGCTGCAAAGAGGAAAACATGGTCCTTCCCAGGCAATGGGACCTGCGGTGGAGGGGTGTAGTGGGAGGAAGTTAGGTGGCTGAGGGGTGGGTCCTCGAAGGGGCTGTTGGCACACTCCTGCACTCCCCACTCTCTCCTCAGCTGCCAGGAGATGAACAGGCCTCCACCATTACCCTCTAGGGGTCTTGTTCTGGTTTGTTTTTCTCTATCAGTTAAAGAATTAAAAGGCAGGAGGGAAATATCTCTAGGGCAGCAGGTAGCAATATCAGACACAGCAGACAGAACTGGCTGGTGAAGACAGGCTTTTATTAGGAGAAACACAACTGAGGTACACAGAGAAAGACTCTGCAAAGTCTCTGCTCTTGGGAAGCCGAGGTGTGGTCTCCCTATGAGGGATATAGTTTTAAAGGTCTTCCTCCCCCAATTTAGGGTTGGCCAGGTTGAACAAAGACAGGAGGCTAACAGCACAGGTTTGGAGTAAACACAGCCTTGTCTGGCCTTAGTTGTATCAACCCACAGTCTACCGGCCCGGGGCACTTTGAAGCTGCCAGGCTTGTCTTTGGTCAAGAGGGTGAAGGAGTCGGCCATCTTGGAAGCCCAGCATCTTCATTATCCAGTCATGACCCCTCTTCCTGTCTGTCTGTCTATCTGTCTGTCAGTCAAGGAGTCTGTCTAACTCATAGTTCCTCATTACCACATGGAAATGGTAATTCTGCCATGGTGTTCAGCTTTCACCTGGCCCCCAAAATAGCAAAGCCAATGGACTATGAGCTGAATCCCTAAAAACACAAGCCCAATAAAAGTTTTATTTCTTGTATATGTCACAGAAGCAGAAAGTTAACCCAGTGTTCCCAAAAAGTTAGGGGAACATTAGAAATACTTGAAAAAATATCAAAACTGCAATTAATTGTTTTAATTAAAAAAATTTGTAAACCCACAAAATTTAAGTCTGACACACCCTAAACACAAGAAAAAGATAGAAAACTGCATCAATACGCAGCATAATCAAGTTTCTCAAAATTAGGTATAAAGAGAAAATGTGACAAAAGTGACAAGTTGTAATCATGTATGTCATATGCTGCATGCTTTTTTTCTAATAAAATGTTGTAAAAATTCATCACAAAAAAGAGGGAGAGAGAAAAATGTGAAACATGCCTCTGAGTAAGAGTTCATGCCAACGGGAAATGCACAATAAACAGAAAAGCTGTATATTCCCAGGGAAGGGAACAGAGTCTTAGAGAAATGAAGGGCATCGACACTAAGTGGAAGTGTCGGTCAGAAACTCAAGTGTGAGCCTGCACTGGTGACACAGGGGTGTGTGTGTGTGTGTGTGTGTGTGTGTGTGTGTGTGTGTGTGTGTGTGTGTGATCCCATCAGACGCAGGAGGACCAGGCGCTCCAGCCAGCCGGGGCTGTACAGCAGTCTCCTCGGGAAGCCTAGCCTCAAACTGGATCCTCCAACACAAGAAAGAAATCGCAAAACACCACGAAAGGACTTTCTGTTTCTGGTCTGGAGTTTGACAGTCACCATTCCTCCCTAACAAGTGGAAAAAATCATCGTTCCGTTTTTTATCTGCTCCAGTTAAGATTGCAAGGCAGATGGGTGGAGTGGAGGGCAGACATAGCATTACAGTATACAATACAGGAACTGAAGTCCATCATCGTTAGAAAACCTCCCACCGGAAGTGCCACCTGTAAGGGAACCAGAACCATACCTGGCTGGCTTCCTGGACTGCATCATTGTGGGCGAATTGAGAATGGCAGCCGTGTGTTGTGGACGCAGTCACAGTGCACCCCACACTTACTTGTGATTTCCCGGATGGGGCACCACCTGGCCTCAGAGGAAAATCCTCCCTCGCCTCAGGCAGGGAGGAGGAAGGGAGCAATTGAAAACAGAGGCCAAGGCTCTGACCTTGACATATCCAGCCCTGGACCACTCTCCAAACCAGATGGTGGCTCACTAAGGAGAGAGGCCACTCATGGAACTGTCTTCACTACAATTCCTGATCAGCATAGATCAAAAGAATTCCTTCTACACAAAGAAGTTTAAAATCAAATTTCTGTTGATTTAGAAACAATGCATTCTGTTTCCTGATATTTCATGTATCAGAACAAGTTCCTGGTAACTAATATGATGTTTTGACTTTTGTTTTAGGTTGTTTTAATACAAATATCCAGGGACGAGTTCTTTGATTGAGTACATCTGAGAGACAGGCTGTTCAGCCATGCATTTGGTCTGTCAGCTGCTGGAGGAGGCTGAGCAAGAAGCCCTTCAGTAAGTGGGCCCCTAGGGATGCTGCTGAGGGATGAAGCTGGGGAGTCTGGCTTTCTGCCCTGCAAGCATCACAGTACTCAACTTGTACTTGGCACCTAGGGTGAACAGAGTAGAGGGAGGGGACCCCTTCTCCATCATGGGCAGGGTTGGTGAGATGGTTTCTCAGGAAGGGGAGACTCCTGGGGCACCACACACAGTACTGCACAGTTACACATGCAAGCAAAACAGCCATACACATATAATAAAAATAAAGCTTAAAAAAAAAACCCACCTGCTTTCCATCTCTCTGAAGACTCACTGCACCTGTGTCTGCTAACCCAGAGAGAAGCACTGATGACACGCGCTCTGCTAGCCTGATCCATCCCTGGCGCGTGATGAGACTGCCAAGCCGCCACAATGTAGGAGTCAACCTAACAAGTCCATCAATGGATGAATGATCAATGACAATGTAGTATATCCAAACAGTAGAATACTCTCAGCCATTGGAAATAAGAGACCAGACAGCTGGGTGGTGGTGGCGCTCACTTTTAATCCCAGTACTTTGGAGACAGAGGCAGGCAGATCTCTATGAGTTCGAGGCCAGACTGGTCTACAAAGCAAGTTCTAGGACAGGTTCCAAAGCTACAGAGAAAACCTGTCTTGGAGGGGGGAGGGGGGACAGCCAGGACTATGCAAAGAAAATTGTCTCAAAAAAGAGAACCAGGCATAGTGGCTCACACCTTTAGTCCCAGCACTTGGGTATCACAGGCAGGAGGATCTCTATGAGTTCAAGGCCAGCCTGGTCTACATAGTTCCAGGACAGCCAGAGCTACATAGTAAGATCCTGTCTCAACTCCCTGCTCCCCAAGAGAGAAAATTCTGTCATTTGTGACAATGTGGATTAATCTGAAGGACAAATCACAATAGAGAAAAATAGGGCAAGGCCAGAAAGATAAGTATAATACTGTCTTACTTTATGGAATATAAAGTGTCAATTAATAAAAGCAGAGAATAGAATGAGAATCTCCAGAGGCTGGGGGCAAAATAGGTGGGGTCACGGGAGGCAGGGTGGGTTGTTCAGGTTGAGATCTGCTGGACAGCAATATGACAATAATGTATAGAACATTTCAAAGAGACATGGGCATATTTCTAATTTCTCTTCAGAAAAGGGTTAAGTGACGTGATAGACCTGTTAATTTAAGAATTCCAGTGTTACCCATCTGTGAACCCTGCAACCTTCCCAACTGGTCTGGCAAGATATGGCCATGGGTGCAATCAATAGTGGCACAAATGTTATGGGGGTGACTAACTACCCTCTGGGGATTTTAAGGGCCAGTCACTTCACAGGAGGAAAAACATGCCCGATAGTGTCAATCTGGCCACAAACCCATGCCAGGGAGCTCCCAGCTCCCAGGACTGACTCTGTTGCTAAGTTGACATAGTGTCACATTGTCTTCTAAATTCAAGTCTCTATATGTAAAGATGAATATAGCTCTTCATCCTCATCAGAAAAGCTTCCTGGTGCCGTGGACAGCTGTTAATGCAGAAACTCACAACTGGACAAACGTGTAGAGAAAAAAATGTCTTTGGAGTGCTTGGCTGTGTATGGCACATTGGTATTGGAATCCCCTCCTCTCAAAACTGAGGGGCCATCACAGGGGAGGGGGCAGGGCCATTGCAAGAGCCAGAATGCTTTGGAATAGTTGATTTGGAATGTGAGCTCATAGCAGCCAGGGTTGCCTGCTCAAGACCTGCACAAGATCAAACCCATCAACATTCACCCATGACAGCTGATGGCTTCTAGGGGAGGGAGAACAGGTTTTCTTTATGGGGATAGCCCCTAGTAGATCAACTGTCACTTCAGTGGATGACCCCATCACCATGAGTAGGATTATTTAAGAAAACATAAAGTTGGGAGGAGAATTGGAGTAGAAAGTAGATCTGGGAGGAGTTAGGTAGTGAATATAACCAAAACACATTATATGCATACATGAAATTCCCAAAGGATTAGTAAAAAGAAAAAATCTACTTTTTTATATTCCACATTATTGGCTCAGGAATACAGGCACTTGCTGCCAAGCCTGAAGACCTGAGTTCAATCCCTGCTACCCACATAGTGGAAGAAGAGAACCAGCTCCCACAAGTTATTCTCTGACATCCAAAGATGTGCCATGCCACATACCTGAAATAAACACAAGAGATAAGTGAATTTAATTTAAGAAAGAGATCCACATTATATGTTTACTATCAGAACACCACATTGTATTCCCCAGATATGTGTAATTATAATGTGTCAAATAATAGATGTTAAAACTAAAGAAGCATTTTTACTTAAAGGAATCTTCTAGGAGGAAAGATAGAGGGCAAAATGCACACACTGAAAGACCAAAAGAACTGAAACATGAGGAGATCACAGGAGACAGTAATCAATACCTACAAATGGTTGGAAGTCACTAGAAGAGACAGTGAATCCACTAGTAAGCTATGTTATATATAAAACACATTTGGTGCACGTTTACATCCTCCTTGCTGGAGGAAGTACATCACTGGGAGGTGGACCTTAAGGTTATGAAGTCCTGCTTCCTGCTGTTTCTGCTCCTTATGTGGTGTGGCATTCAGACTCCTGCTGGTGTGTCTCTTCCCTGCCACAATGGCTCTGGAGCCATGAGCCCCAACAAACCCCTTTCTCCCTGAATTTGCTTTTGTCAAGACATTTTGTCAAGCAACAGAAACAAAACTCAGATAGCACTCACCTTATATTTTGGATAGAGGATCTCTCACTGAACCTGGAGCTCAGCTATTAGCTAGACTGTGTGCCCAGCAAGCTCCAGGCATCCATCTGTCCCTGCTTCCTTAGTGCTAGGATAATAGGTGCACACCTTCATGCTTGACTGTCTAGGATCTGAGCCTGGGTCCCCACGCTTGCACAGCAAACTCCATACCCACTGGAACATCTCCTTGGCCCCACACATGGCCCTCAATGATCCCTCGGGCTTTTGCTCTGCATTCGGAAGAGTGCCGCCCTCTGTCCTCTGCTGTCGCTTCCAGAGTTGCACAGGGGCGGCCTGTAACAGCCACATTACCCTGGCAGCCGGTACGTTCAGCTTTGAACTCACTTCCTTGCTGTTTGTTTTCTGTATGTCTCGTCTGTTCTTTGTGAACCGTTTCCTGTTTTCTGCCCCTTTTAGATGAACTGAGCATTTATGGTCTTATGATCCAGTGTTCTCATAATTCTATCCTTATTTTGCGTCTGGGTTCTTTTGTTTTGCTTTGTTTTTTTACTAGATGCCTCAAGCTTTGCAATATGCATTGTAGTCTATAATAGTCTGACTTGAAATAGTGTTTATGCCGCTTGATGTATGGTAAAATAGTTTCATAAAACGAAGCACACATTTCCTTTCTCCTGGCCTTTTGGCTAATGTTGTACAACTTTATTATACATATGTCATAAACATCATACTATACTTTTATTTTTGCTTTAAACATTCACTTCTACTTTAGAGAATTTAAAACAAAGCGGTAATCTGTATGTTATTTAGCATTACACTTTCTCCTTCCCTTCACTGGTTTCCATGCATCTGGACCATCTCCTGGTCCTGATTTCCTTCTGTGCGGAAGGCAGAAAGCCACGTTCTCCTAGGACAGGCCTGCTGCCCATTAAGTCTTCCTGCTCAGTGTGCCTTGAAAAGTCTGTATTGTGTCTCATTGTGAAAACGTACTTTTTGTTAGTTATAGAATTCTAGGTTGATAGGCTTGCCTTTTCCTTTTAACACTCCAATATTCTCCTTGCCTTTGTTCCTTTGTATTTAAAGTGTCTTTACGTAGGCTGCATTTAATACACCCTTGTTATAGCTTTTTCAAAGCACTTTGGCTGTGATGTCCTTGGCTTCATTTTCTATTTCTTCTTGTCTTTGGGGTTTATTGAACTTACTGAGACTAAGCATTTATATTTTCACCTAAGGTAGGAATATTTTTTAAATCAATTTCTTCAAAATGGTTACTTCTTCCCTTCCTTGGAAGATGCTGATTTAAATGTGCACTAGAACACTTGAGGTTTCACAGCTCTGGGACACATTTGTCAGCTTTACTCGAGTCTTTCTTGGTTCCATTTTGACAGTGCCTGGTTTTTAACTTCAAGCCGCATGCACTTCCTCTGTACTGTATAACTGACTCTTGTCCTGTTCCCTTGTGTATTTATCTCAGGCTTTCATTTGAAATGTTTCTCAAATGCCATGCCTTATCTTCATGTCTTCATTTAAGACGCTAAATCTTTCCCATCCTCTTAAACACGTTTGAGATGATACATATCATCTCGGATAAGCATATCTTTGAACTTTTAAAAGATTTATATTTTATGTGTGAGTGTTTCACCTGCACGTATTGCATGGGAATCAAGATTCACTAGGCTCAGTACAGGTGAAGTGAGGGTTATTCGGGAAGAATGCACTTAACACAGGAAACAGATGACTGCCCAGGTTCCCGCTCCAAGGATGCCAACCCTGCCCGGGCATGGACCCGACCACAGACCTAATCCTACTCACTGTCGTGTCCGAACCAGTGGCCATGCCCAAATGGTGTGGTCTGCGCTACAGGTGGTGGGGGGAGGCATATTGAATATCTCACTACATGCATGTATGTATATGTATTATATACATGCAGTGCCTGGGGATATCAGATTCCCTGGAACTAGAGTTTAGTTATGGATGGTTATGAGTCATGTATGGGTGCTGGGAACTGAACCTGGGTCTTCTGCAAGAGCATCAGGTGCTCTTAACCACTGAAACATCACTCCAGGCCATAAATATATCTGTTTAATGTCATCATCTGTTAATTCTGTCGTGTCTTGCTTCTGAATCTGCTTTTATTGGTTTACTTCTTCTTTACTAGGAGTCAATTTTCCTGCCTCTTTCAATGCCTGACAGCTTTTGCTTGCATTCCAACTACTGTGCACTTCTACTCTTGGGCTGCTTGTCATGAATTGTTACCTTTTAAGGTGCCCAATATTTTTGTGTTCCAGTAAATATTACACTTTGTTCTAGGGTGCAGTTGATTTTCTTAAGCAGGGTTGACTCTTTTGAGACTTGTTTTAGGCTTTACTCAGCAGAAAAAGAGTGGTTAATGTTGTTCAAAGTTCAACAGAGACTGTTTTCCTCTAAGACAGTGGTTCTCAACCTTCCTACACACACGACTCTTTAATACAGTTCCTCATGTTGTGATGACCCCCAACCATCAAATTATTACTTCATAACTGTAATGTTGCTACTGTTATGAACCATAATGTAAATATCTGATATGCAACTCTTTTGAAAGAGTCATCTGATCCGCCAAAAGGGATTGTGACCCATTGGTTGAGAAGCATAATTTTAATGCCTCTAGATTATTTTATCATCAGTTGAGGGACGTTGCTAAGGTACCCAGTGGGTAGGAACCTGGACTTATGTTTGCATGGCTGTGGAAGGACAGCTACCACAGGGAGGAACCACGCGGCGTACAATGGCCAGAGGCTAAGGTTGAGGAGCTGAAATGTGGAGCTCACTTTTCTTGTCTGCTCAGACAGTTCCTTCCTGCTCCCCCCCCCATCCCCCGCTCCCTGGATGAGGGGAACAGAAACTACCCTACCCCTGTGCAAGCAGCAAAGACTGTTCCTTGTGGGTCTTTATCCCCTCACGTGTGAGCCCTGACTGGAACTCAGTTGGAGACTTAACTGTTACTAGGGTTGTTCTCTCTCTCTCTCTCTCTCTCTCTCTCTCTCTCTCTCTCTCTCTCTCTCTCTCTCTCTCAAAGTGTGTGTGTGTGTGTGTGTGTGTGTGTGTATCATGGTAGCATGCTAGGAGGTCAGAGGATTTTCTGCTACCTTGGCTTCTGGGACTCACCCTTACCTGCTGAGTCATGAGTTATCTCCTCTGTCCCTCAATCTCCAGTGTGTACAGAGGTATTGGTGTGTCCATATTTTTGCCACTACAGGAAGACTTTTAGTTGGGTAAATGAATCTATAAAGATTGCTTTGTGGGGAGGCAGATAGGTGCTTTGCAATAGTTCAAGGACAACCCTCATCCACCTCTACCTTTGAGACAGGATCTCTTGGCCACTGTGTGAGCCAGGCTAGTTGGCCTTTGGATGTGGAGAACCTCCTGTCTCCACACCCCATCTCCTGCAGCCCTGCCTCCAGCCCTTACTTTCCTTTAGGGACCTGTGCTCAGGTGGTCAGGTTTGTACACTGTGATGCCCAGTCTTTGTTGTGACCTTGACTATATCTGGAATGAGCTCCGATCCATGTGTAGAAGGCACAACTGTGAGACATTTTCTGCTCAGTTTAAAATGGGTGCATCGACTTCTAGTCTGAAACTGCGAGCTAGGAAGACACACCTTTGATCTGGATCTTGAGGCAAGAAGATACAGGCTCTAGATCGGCATCTTGAGGTGGGAAGGTGCACACCTTTAATGCAGATCTTTCGGGAAGACACCTTTAATCTGAGCCACACCCTGCTGGAAGCCTGTATAAGGACGAGGAAGAAGGAAGCTCTTGCTGGTTGCCTGCTTGCCCTACCTTGCCAACACTTCCATTCCTTCACTAGCCTTGAAGCCTGCTTCTTCAGGGTTCCAGCATATACAGAAGACTGGCCGAGACACCCAGCAGACGGAGCAACTACTAGATTCTTGGGCTTTCTATTCGCAGCTAGCTGTTGTTGTATTCCACATATATAAACATATACATATGTACATATGCATATGTGTGTGTTCCACATATATATAAATTACATATATAGAGATATATAGCGAGGAATTTATTCTACAAGTGACTCTAGAAAACCCTGATTAATACATATGACAAACACTTTTACCACCTGAGGCATCTCCCTAGTTCATATATAGTTTCTTTTCTTTTCTTTCTTTCTTCCTTTCCTTCTTTCCTTCCTTCCTCCCTCCCCCCTCCCTCCCTCCCTCCCTCCCTTCTTTCCTTCCTTTGTCTTTCTTTTTTGTTTTGTTTTGTTTGTTTTGGAGACAGGGTTTCTCTTTGTAACAGTTCTGGTTGTTTTCAGACCCACTGGCCTTCAACTCATAGAGATCCTCCTGTCTCTGCCTCCCAAGTGCTGGGATTAAAGGCCTGTGCTACCACCACCAGGTCTAAAATATAGTTTCTAACATCATCTCATAGCATATAGACTTTTATTTTTACTGTATAAAATTTTAAATACTTAAAAGCAAAACAACAAAAATTACTTTTAAATTCCAAAAAGGGGATCAGCAAGATGGCTCAGTGGTTCAAGGCAGGTGCCACCAAGTCTGACCATGCAAACTCAATCCCAGTATCCACATGATGGAAAGAGAGAGAACTCACTCCTTCAAAGTGCCCTTTGACCTACACACACACACACACACACAGAGAGAGAGAGAGAGAGAGAGAGAGAGAGAGAGAGAGAGAGAGAGAGAGAGGAGAAGAGAAGAGACAGAGAGGGAGAGAGAGGGAGAAGAGAGAGAGAGAGAGAGAGAGAGAGAGAGAGAGAGAGAGAGAGAGAGAGAGAGAACTTGAAATCTTAAGTGGGGAAAAAGAAACAGGGAAAGCCTAACAAGAAACTGTGGTTGCCAGTGACAAGATCCCAAGATCCTAACTTAATCTTTGAACAATGGTGCTAACCTAACGAGAATAGTATACATCTCAGACGACTTGCAAGTATTGCTTAGGTGTTGGTTTGTATCATTTTTTTCAGACTGACCAAAATATGTTCAAATCAGTTCACCTGTAAGGGTTACTCCTGGTAGCTCCCAGCATACACAGAGTCTATACCATCTTAAGCTCCTCTGTCCATACCAAACCCCAAGGGTAACTTTACTAACGGGAAGTATTTATCTAGTTGAAAATAAATTACTTATGTTCTTTCCAGAGGGTCTGTGCTGTGGAGATGATGTGTCCATGAGAAGTCTATCCCAAGAAGCTGTTGGGAGCACTATGGGGACCACAGTTGGTAAAGTGCTTGCTTTGCTGGTGTGAGGACCTGAGTTTGATTTCTAGAACCATGGTGACACGTGCTTGTAATGCCAGCATGTGGAGACAGGGCAGGTACAAGAAGAACTCTGGGTCTACCAGCACCACATAACTGATAAAGCTCAGGGCAGGGGAAAAGGCTCAGGTAAAAACAAGAGGAGCTGTGTAAGCGTGATGATCATAATCCCCAGGACCCACATGAGAAATGGGTATGTAGAATGCTCCATAATCCGCAGTACTCTGATGGGTAGATGGGAGGCAGAGACAGGAGAAATCCCACAAACTGGCTTGACTCAGACAGTAGGAAAAGAACAAAGAGAACCTGCCTCCAGGTAAAGATGAGAACCTCATCCATTGCTGTCCTCTATCTCCACATGCATGCTGTGGCCTGCATACACCCACATTCACGGACATGGATGTGCATATGCACACACCACATACACATGCTTAGTAAATAAAGTGGGTGGCCCCTAAGAAATCACATCCAAAATTGACCTCTGACCCCTTCATACACACACACACACACACACACACACACACACACACACACACACACACACACCTGTAGTGACTGAACTGGTGATGTACACCTTTAATCTGCAGAGGCAGAGGCAGAGGCAGGCCTGGTCAATATAGCAAGTTCCAGGACAACTTGGATGACATAGAGACCTTGTCTCAAAATTCATAAATATGTAAGTATATAAATAAATAAAAATAAGAGTCTTACTGGAGAAGTACTCTCTCTGGACTCTAGTGCTGCCTATGGGACTTGAGGAAATGTCACTCTGCATCATGCTGAACAGCTTCTGAACTGGACAGCATGTGCCCGGTTTTTATGGAAGAGGGCTCCCTGTTAACAGGAAGCGAAGCTTCTCCCCAGTTCTCAGCTCCTGCTTGCTGAGGCCGAGTCCATGGGAGCCTCTGACTGTGAATATGGACCAGGTTTTGTTTCTTAATTCTCCCTGGAACAATCAGCTTTGGACCTTCATTCTATCCAAGCAGGAATTACGGGCAGGCAAAGAGAAATGCTCCCTTTGCTGTAATGTTAGCCCTACAGAAAGAGGTGCTAGAGCCCGCTGGCTTGTGTGTCTGTCTGAAGCCTTGCTTGTGTGTCTGAAGCCTTGCTGTGTGTCTGAAGCCTTGCTTGTGTGTCTGAGCCCTTGCTTGTGTGTCTGAAGTCTTGCTTGGCTTGGAAGTCTTGGCAGTTTCCAGGGGGTTCCTTTCTTCACAGCCCTCATCTTCATTGCTCCTGTTCCCTGTGGCCTCCGCACTAGCCACTCTTGGGGACTCCAGTGCCTCTTGAGGCTGTTACCACAGCTGACTGTGCCACCACCATTGTCATTCTGCTTCCTTTCTGCCATCTTTATGTACCAGTCCAACCCATGCCACTAATAACAAAGATTCAAAGTAGGCACACACACAAAAAAAAAGACCTGTCATAACACCAGACACCAGCACATCATAGAGAATACACACACACACACACACACACACACACACACACACACACACACGCACGCACCACTCAACTGCTCCCAAGTAGCCCCAAATAGCAATTCTTAAGTGTGTTTACCACCCTGCAATATCGCTATTTTAAAACTATCTCACACCAGACAAGGTAGCACACACCTGTGATTCCAAAACTTGGGAGGTAGAGGCTGGAGGTTGTAAATTTGGGGCCATCTGGGCTACACAGTGAAACCTCGCCTCAAAGCACCACAAAGAATGGTTTTGTGTGAGGAGAGGGTGCAGATGTGCCGTATTTGTGGAGGCCAGAACGCTGCTGTTCCTCAGGTACCACCATGACAGGGTGTCTCGCTGAGCCCTAGGGGTTCCTGTTGATCCAAACAGAAGCTATCCCATCCACTGACCCTTCTGCAAGACTAACTGATTAGTTAACGCCAGTAAGCAGACAGGTTGGAATGTTCAGGTCCACAGCCAAATTACAATTTATCTTGGGCCATCTCTAACCCACCCAACAGCTATTCCTTGCTATTCTGAGTCTGACCTAACATCCTGTGACTAACAGGTGAAACCTTCTGGAATGTATTAACTGACAAAACCAGTCTGGACCAGTCAGAAGGTTAGGTGTGTCATCAGACAGCATCTGGAGCTTCTAGCTGAGATTTCCCTGTTCTGTAACGTCTCCACCAATGTATGTGAAAGCATCTTGATGTATGACGCTCTTTGTTCTGTGACTATGAAAACTTCTTGCAGCTGTTACCACACTGGAATATGGAAGTCAAGGTAACCAGAGTCTGTGTTCCGGGCCATGGTCACTCATATTTGGCTTCTCCCCTTTGAGGTGAGAGCTGTGTGTTTGCACTGACTTACCATGCCCCGCTTCCTGAGCATGGGTTCTGGTCCTCATGCTTTCCAGGGATGTGTTTGACTAACTGAGCCATTTCCCCAGCCCTTAATGGATGCTGTTATATTTTACTTTTTATAGTTTATAATTTATTTGATTTGGCTGGGGTTATTTATTGGATGGTAGGCAAATTACCAGTGAATTACACCCTAAAGAATGACTCCCCCTCCCCCAGCATTACCCCAGTAGCTCTTTAGCAAAGAGTGGGGGTGCCTCATAAGCCTCTCTTCCATGAATGCTGAAGTGTTGATGGGCCCAGTTTGTGTAAGTCTTGTGCAGGTAACCACAGCTGTGTGTTTGGGAGTGCAATAACCGTGTCATGTCCAGAGGGCAGCCTTTCACAGAACTCCTTAACCTCCAGCTCTCGCAAATTCTTTCCACTGCCTGTGACTTCTGGGAGCCTTGAAGGGAGCATGGACGCAGATGTCCTGCTTAGGGTTGAACACTCAACAGTTACCTATTCTTAGTAATTTGACTGGTTATGTGTCTTGGCATTAACCACTACCCACTGCAAAACCAAACTTCTATAAATAAGCTTTAGAGTGGCACTATTCTATGGACATAAACAAACATTTAGAAGGCATTTCACATTTTACAAGTGCAATGTCCATTTAGCAAAACCATGTTGGCCAGTTTTCCACTACAGCCTATGCCCTCCCCAGCTATGGGCTTTTGACTGGTACCAGGAATGAATTCCCTCCCACAGAGTGGGCATCAAATCCAATCAGAGCAATTAATTACCGTACTAACAGTCATGCCGTTACTGTGCCGTTGGCACATCTTTTTGTTGTTGTTTTCTTTTTATCAAGATAGGCTTTCTCTGTGTAGCCATGGCTGTTCTGGAACCCACTCTGTAGACCAGGCTGGCCTCAAAATTCAGAGGTTCACCTGCTTCTGCCTCCTGAGTGCTGGGATTAAAGATGGCCAGCACCCGGCCAGTTGGCACATTTTGTGTACTGTTGGCCTTGTAGCATGGAGGATTCACTGCTAGGTAGGTGTATGGTGATGTTTCTTCCCTAGAGGCCCGCCCAGCACTTCCAGCACGGTGAGAGCTACCCAGCAGTGAGGATAATTTCTGGCTCACTGCCACCCCGATTTTTCTACATTTTACCACCAAAGTGCCTGGTGTCTTCAGCAACGGAGTCTTGTCCTCTAGTTCTGGAGAGCAACCAAGAGCAGTGGCAATGGCCTGTATTGTTTTTGAAGGTTCTGGGGTCAAAAATTATATGATCTGAATCTATGAGTTTGACATGAAATTTTCTTTCAATGAGTTATTATGTTGAGCAGACTGCAAAATTGTTGACACGCTGTGCCGTTCCGTGTGCGCCTGTGAGATGGCTTTCGGTGAACTGGGACACATTCAGAGGCTATAGTAATGCAGCTCTGCCCTGATGAGCTTGGAAGAGTCTGATGTCTCTTTTATTGTCACTGAAGACCACAGCTCCACCTCTTGAGTGTTCATTCTGGGTCAGACTCCTGCAGACAAACGATTTAATCCTCACACTGCACCTCAAGGCACGCTCTTCTGTTAGTCCTTTTTTACAGATGAGGATTCAGGGAGCTTGAGTCCAGGTCTCGGCTCACAGCCAACCACCTGCAGGATGACATGACCAGAGTCCAGGCTGTCTAGTTGCCCCTACTCAGAGGTCTGAATCAATCAGGGCTGGGGTTCAAGAAGCAAATATGACCACAAGGTGGCAGTAAAACTCAAACACTTGAAGGGGTGCATACAGGGAGGTTTTGGGGGCTGGAGACAGCCAGAGGTTGCAAAACACACACTGAAGGAGAGAGACTCTTTAGGACTGGGGTGCTGACAGGGCTGGGAGACATGACTCAGCAGTCTCGAGGGGATACTCTAAGTCACAGAATCCCAGAGGCATCGGTGGCTTGAGACCATCACAGTTTGGGGGTTAATCTAAATGACTTAATCTGTTTATCTGAAGGGTATTTAAAACAGGTGGGTGTATATAAATTTGAATCTGGTATTGGTGGGCATTTGACCAACACATCTCAGCTCACCATGAAGAAATACAAACCCTAGAGACCCAGCAGAAAGACAGAAGCCACTTCTGGCTCTTTGGCTTATGTAACAGTTGTTTGAGACCTGTTCAAGGAAGGGTTCTTGTAAATACAGCCTTGAGGACATAGGCTATGATGGGGGGATTGCGGGTAGAGACACTCTGCTGCTCAGGCTGGGGTCTGCATGGATGGTGACAGCTCCTTCACTTGTCTCGTTATGCACCTGGGGGTGCAGCTGTGGTTGAAGGCAGTGAGTACCTTCCCCTTGAAGGTGGGGAATTTTGTTTTCAGAATGTAGGATTTCCTGCATGCCAGGCAGGTGTGTCACTGTGGAGCTAGATTGATTCCAATAAGAGTTTGATTTTATGTATGTGGGTGTTTTACCTGCATGTATGTGCAGTTTCTGATAAAGCCAGAAGAGGGCCTTGGATGCCCTGGAACTGGAGTTATAGACAGCTGTGTTCCACCATGTGGAGGCTGGGAATTGAATCTGGGTCCTCTGCAAGAGCAGCCAGTGTACCTATGGTAACCACTGGACCATCTTTCTAATATATATATATATATGTATGTATATATGTATGTATACATATATGTATATCTTTCTTTCTAATATATATATGGGCATATATTATATATATATGGGGACTATACATATATATATAGAGACATATGTATATATGTATAGTTTTTTGATAAAATATATACAATGTAACACCTACCATTTTTTAAAATTTATTTATTTTATGTACATTGGTGTTTCGACTTGGGTGTTGAGTTTCCCTGGAACTGGAACTATAGACAGTTGTGAGCTGCCATGTGGGTGCTGGGAATTGAACCCAGGTCTTCTGAAAGAGCAGTCAGTGCTCTTAACCACTGAACCATCTCTCCAGTCCCATAACAGCTACCATTTAACCATTTTCAAATTTAAAATCCTGTAGCTTTAATGACATTGATAGTCTTGTGCAAACATCACAGTTGTTTCAAGAAACTAGTCTGTTCCTGTCACCCCTCTCCTTAGCCTGTTTACCTCTACCTACTTTTTCTCTACAAATTTACCAGTTCTAAATATTTCAGATTCACTGAGCCATACAACGTTTGTCCTTTAGTGCAAGGCTTGTTTCACTTAGCACAGGGTTTCCAGGTTGCACCCATGGCATTCACACGATGATTTCGGTCTTAGTTAGCCAAGTGATGGCATTGCTGGGAGGGAGTACAAACTTAAGGGGGTGAAGCTGGGCCACTGAGAACACACGTGGCTCACAACTGCAGGCCAAGGGGCTCTGACGCCCTCCTCTGACCTCAGCAGGCACCAAATATGCTTATGGTGCACATATATACGTGCAGACAAAACCCTCATACATATAAAATAAAAAACATCTAAAAAGCTTTTTTTTGAAAGAAGTTCGATGCCATTCTCTGCTATGTGGTGATTTTGAGGCCAGCCTGGGCTAGAGAATTTATACAAATAAGTAAATAAATAAACACGATGGATCTCTTCATCTTGTAAATTTATTTATTAAGGCTCTTTGTTCTCATGACAGAAACCTAGCACAACTCAAGGAGTCTGTGTCAGAACTGTATTCTTCTCCTTGTTAAAATGGCCCATCTAACATACATGCAACATTTTTAGTTTTACTTACCTGTTCAGGGGGAAGCATTTGCATTTTCCCTGTCTTTGGCTATTGGGAATAAAGCTTCAGTGAACATCAGCACCAAGTGTCTGTCTGAGTGTCTGCTCTCAGTTATTTGGGGTAAATGCCTTGAAGTGGAATGACTGTGCCATATGACAGTTCTAAGTTTAACTTGCTGCAGAGCTACCAAGCCGTTTCCCACGGCAACAGCACAAGGTGGCTGGTTTTAATTGTCAACTTGAGGCAACTGAAAATCACCTGGGGAGAGTCTCAGTAAGGAATTATCTAGAACAGTTGCCTGCGGGCACGTCTGTCTTGATTACAATAATTGATGTAGGAAGGCCCACCCAGCATGGGTGACACCACTCCTGGGCAGGAGATTCTGGGCTGTGTCAGAGTGGAGAACATGAGTTAACCGTGCATGTCACATGACCAGCTACGGGAAGTTCTGGCTACCTTAGCTTCCCCACGGCAATGAACCTATAACCCACACTTCGAGCTAGGCTTCCTTCCTTCTCTAAGTTGCTCTTGTCAGAGTATTCCTATCACAGCAGCAGGAGATGACACTAAGACATGCCTGGCTTTACTTTGTCATAGTAACCCTAAAGGGTTTATGCTTACATCGTGTCAGCAGTTGTGCTGTGGCCTGGGTAGGATGCAGCGTGTCCTTCAGAAGCTCACGTCTTTGGAGCTTGGTCTTCAGCTGAAGATATGTAAGGCATCAAGGTCATAAGACACGAAGCCCAGGGCTTCAGGATGACTCAGAGTAGAGTTCTTGCTGAGTAGGTATGGGGACCTGAGCTTGTATCCTAAACACCCATGAGAAAGCCAGGAAGTATGTCTGTTACCCCAGCACCAGGAGGAGGGGTACAAAACCAGATAGCTTGGCAAGTGCTTTAGCTTCAATGAGAGACCCTGTCTTTTTTGTTTGTTTGTTTGTTTGTTTGTTTTTGTTTCTGTTTTCTGTGGTTTCTCTGTGGTTTTAGAGGCTGTCTTGGAACTAGATCTCGTAGACCAGGCTGGTCTCGAACTCACAGAGATCCGCCTGCCTCTGCCTCCCGAGTGCTGGTATTAAAGGCATGCAAACAACCACCATCTAGCTAAGTCTCAAATCTTAATGATGCTAGCCTTACTGCTTAAGTTATTTGACTGATTTGTGCTTGAAATTCAGAAATTAATGAACTCAGTAAAATTAATTGTTTCTCTCTTACCACTATGAAGATGGCAGATTTTATAAATGACATTGTGTGTGTGTGTGTGTGTGTGTGTGTGAGAGAGAGAGAGAGAGAGAGAGACAGAGAGACAGAGAGAGAGAGAGAGAGAGAGAGAGAGAGAGAGAGAGAGACAGAGAGAGAATTCATATACCACAGTGCTCATGTGGAGTCAGAGGACAGCTTGTAGGTATGGACCTGAGGCATCAAGCTCTCTGAACCCTTGAAGATGGCAATCTCGAAAAAGTCTTGTGAATAAAAGTCATGTTCATACAATTCACATTGCCGTTTTCCACTTTGATTTCATGGAGTGGTGGCAGGGGTAGTCTTCCAGTCAGTGGGAGTTATGAGCTGGGGCACTTGAGAATGAGCCTGGGGCTTATTTCTCAGATGCTCTCTTCAGTCCTCCGCTTGGTTTCCAAAGGTGGTTTCCTGTCTCTCTATTCATGCGTGCACTGCACCCGCTCTTTCCATTGTAGATCTGGACAATTGGCAGTGCACTCTCCCTTTGCTGTGCAGAATCCTGGTCCAGGAAGTACTGTTGCTTAGCAACAGGTTAAGAAGTTCTTCCTCTCTGTGGCCCATAACAAAAGAGCTGAGCAGAACCTCCACAGCACTTAACTTGTCCAACAAATATACAAATAGTCTCTTGTGCAGGGTTATGGAATCGCAGTAGAGTTTTGTATGTCTTTAGCACGTTTGAAAAATGTATACTTTTAATCAAACGTTTATTGAAAGTTACATACTTGTTTGACTTGATTTTGTTTTAATTTTTTAAAAGTGTATTTTTATTTGTGTATATGCACATATGTATTTGTGCTCAGTGTGTGGGGAGGGACATGTGTTCCAGAGCGCTCATGCAGAAGACA
The DNA here is from genome assembly GCA_030556225.1 of Cricetiscus sungorus. Lineage (NCBI taxonomy): Eukaryota > Metazoa > Chordata > Mammalia > Rodentia > Cricetidae > Cricetiscus > Cricetiscus sungorus. Next base: position 16,841,116 of record JANBXA010000190.1, on the reverse strand, counting down.
GAGGGCAACTTTTTTTAAAAACATTAACTTATTAGAGGGGAGAGCCAGAGGGAGGGGCTGTATACCTACCACAGAGCACTTGTGGAGATCAGGACAATTTGCAGAAATTGGTCCTTCCATCATGTGGGTCCCAGGGGTTGAACAAAAGTTGTCAGCAGGCAGCAAACACTTTTACTGCTGACCCATCTTGCCACACACACCCCTTTAATCTCTCTCTCTTCCTCCCTCAACCACCCTCCTCTGTGTGTGTGTGTGTGTGTGTGTGTGTGTGTGTGTGTGTGTGTGTGTGTGGCCTGCAGGTACCCTTGGAGGCTAGAATGAGGTGTCAGACCCACTGAAGCTAAGTTATGGGGCCACCCAGGGAGGATACTGGGAACAGAACTCAGGTCCTGAGAACTGGTGAGTTATCTTTGCAGTCCCCCCAACACAACATATTTAAAAGAATAGCTGTTATCCTTTGGTAGTTTCATACACATAGACAATGTATATTGAGCAATAGTTTTGTACATATGTATATAATGTTTATTGAGCGATAGTTTTGTACATATATACAATGTATGTTGAGCATGCACATCCCTCCCTAGCGTCCCCCATCACTAAGCTCTCAGCTCTCACATTCATGGCCTCTTTGTTTTCTTTTTTTGTAACTCGCCAAGTCCAATTAATACTTCCTGCTCTGGTCTGAAGGCACCAGGCAAGCACATGGTGCAGAGACATCCATGTGGGCAAAACGCCCAGACACACAAAATATTGAGACAATTTATACACAGCTCTTATGTGTACAGTTTGTTTTTGCTGTATTACAATATCGTTTTTTAATTACATATTTATCATTGTATGTGTATGGTATGTGTGTGTGAGGTATGCAACTTATAGCTTTTATTCACGACGTTGCACATCTGTCACCAATGTTTAGTTCCCTAGTTTTCATAGAAGCTGTATAATTCAGGGCTGAAATATGGTTCAGTGATTAAGAGCATATACTGGCCAGGTCGTTGTGGTACACACCTTTAATCCCAGTACTCGGGAGGCAGAGACAGATTTCTGTGAGTTTGAAGCCAGCCTGGTCTACAGAGCGAGTTCCAGGACAGTCTCCAATGGTACAGAAAAACACTGTCTCAAAAAAACAAACAAATGAAAACCTACTTGTAACTCTAGCTACAAAGGGAGCTGATGCCTCTGACTTCCATAGATGCTGGCATACACACACACACACACACACACGCATACACACACACACACACACAGAGGCATCTGTCTGTCTGTCTGTCTATCTTCTATCTATCTATCAATGTGTCTACTTATCATCTATCTAATTAAAAATAACGAAAATAAATTTTAAAAGAAGGTATACAATTATGCCATAATGTTTCATTTTTTCATCCCCAACCTCTTGAAACTCTGATTACATTCTGCCTCCATGGATTTCCTTATTTATTGTTATTCTATTCTATGCCTTTGTGTTATGCTTACACAATTATGACCAGGCTAGAAAATTGACTCAGTGAGTTAAGAGTATGCAGTGCTTTTCCAGAGGGCCTGAGTCCCATCCCTAACACTCATATGGGGCACCCTCTATGTGCTCATGTACACACACATACACATATGTACACATAAATAAAATACATCTTTCTAAAGTAAATAAATCACTACCTAATTCAGAGCCATGGGTTTTCATCTATTTTTTCCCTAAGAATTTTCTCGTTTTAGAGCTGAAGTTTTGTTAAGGTCTTGGTTCTTCCTTTCCCACCTAATGTCTCTTCCTGACGGGTTGGCTGGAACGTTCGGTATTTCGTGAATGGTCATAGTGAGGGTGACTGTTCTGGCTCTGGGTGGCCAGTCTCTCATAGCTTTCACTGCAGGAATTGGATGTTTTGTTTTTGTGGATGATCTTATCAAGACAAAGGCATTTCCTTCCTATTTCTAGCCTTTGGAGACTTTTTTCTCATGAATGGGGACATATTTTTGTCAGATTTTCCTCTGCTCTATGTGGGCAGATATATATATTCCTTTTAGCGTGTTTTGTTTTTTTTTTACTTCCCGGTATTGAAGTAGGGCCTGCAGTCTTAGAAGACATCTCACTTGGTCATGGTGTGTAATTCTTTTTCTATATAGCTGGCTTCCATTTGATGATGTTTTTAAAAGTCGATAATGAAGGTGGAAGAGATGTTTCAGCAGTTAAGTGTTTGTACTGCTCCTGTAGAGAGCCTGAATTCAGTTCCCAGCACTCATGTTGGATAACTCACAACTGCCTCTAACTCCAATTCCAGGAAATCTGGTGCCCTCTCTGGGCTCACATACACTTGGATGTATGTGCACATACCCACAAAAAATAAATATTTTTAAATTGATAAAAATTAAACAAAAATAAAAATTGATAATGAGCAGTAAATTTTAGCCAGTCTATTAAGGGCATAGTAATATTGACATACATAATATTTTAATATTAATATATTTTAAAGTATTTTCATGCCTGTACTAATGAAGAATACTGAACTATAGTTTCTTATTTTTAATATGTCTTTGGTTTGGGCATTATGGTGATATATGCACACACCCATGTGAACTTATACATATATCACACACACATACACATACACTCACATACACACATAAGAACACATTTTATGTTTTGAATTTTCTCAAAATTATTGAGGATTGACTTCCCAACTCTGTTTATTCCATCTCCTTTCTCTCTTTTTGTGGAAAAAACATCAAAAGAAGAGTTTGAATCATTGTCCTATTCTGGATCCTATGTTATGTGGTTTGATTTAGCATGTTACTCGCTTGCTTTACAAGTTTTCCTTCCTTTTTTCTCTTTTTTTGGTAATTTTTAGTTAAAGTAAAAGGTAATAAAAGCACTAAGCAGCTCAGCAGGTTGGAGGACGGCTGCTCTTGCAGAAGACCTGGGTTCCATTCCCAGCACCCATATGGGGGTTCAGTTGTCATAAGGGTCTGATAACCATCAGACGCTTATCAGTTTCAGGAGATACGATGCCCTCCTCTGACCTTCCTGGACATGTATGCAGTGTGTGTGCCTATGTACACACACACACACACACACACACACACACACACACACACAAATAAATTTAAGAAAGTTCAAGTAATGAAGACACTTTGAAAGTCCGTCAGAATAATGCAGGAGAAAAGCAGCCTCCATGTGACACAAGACTGAGGAAACTCAGGAAGTCAAGGGTGATGTCTGAAGTGAAACACAAAACAATAAATGACACAGAAATTGATACTGGGGTTCAAGCTCCAAGCTGAAGATCACAAAAGCAAAGCATCCGGCCACTAGATTCTTCCCACTCCCTCAGGCAGAATGGGCTGGTCCTGTCTCCACAAGCTCTCACCAAGCCTCATACTGCAACCTGTCCTCAGCGTGGCTGGAGAATGAATCTCCTTCTGAGAACTCGCTTCTGTTTTACATACTTCCCTAATGTTGGGATTAAAGGGATGAGCTGTAATTCTCTTTTAGACTGATTCACTCTTGTGTAGATCTGGGTGGCCTTGGACTCACAGAGATCTGTCTGTCTCTTAACCTTGAGTCCCAGGATTAAAGGTGTGTACCACCACCTCCTCCCAGCTTCTGGCTGCCAGGATTAATGGTGTGTGCCTGGCTTCTAAGGCTTGTGACTGACTTTGTTTTCTGAATCTTCAGTCAAGCTTTAATAAATCATAAATAATATATCGCTACACTGACAAGAGGAAGCCTGTCAGAAGCCAAGTCTTAGGCCTGTTATTGCCATGAAGAGATGCTATGACCACAGCAACTCTTATAAGGAGAACATTTCATTGGGGCTGGCTGACAGTTTCAGAAGTTTAGTTAATTGTCATCATGGTTGGAAACGTGGTGCTGGAGAAGGATCCACATCTGGAGCCTCAGGCAGCAGAAAGAGACAGTGACACTGGGCCTGGCTTGAGGATTTGAAACCTCAAAGGTCATCCCCAGTGACACACTTCCTCCAACAAGGCCACACCCCCTGATAGTGCCACTCCGTACTTGTCTATGAGGCCATTTTCATTAAAACCACATAGAAGGTTGCAAGATGGCTGGAGAACTAGAAAGGCTAAGCAGAAAGAATGAAGCCAAGTCCAGCACTTCAGCAGGGGCCAGGAAGCCACAGGCTCTCCCACCACATAGGCCGGGAGCATTGGTCTGGAGAAGCTAATCCCAGTCACAGGACAAGCCCATCGTTTTCATATGCCTTAGATCCAGTTGTAGGATCCAGCGTGGCAGTGTAGCATTGGGGGACGTCCCATGGAGGGCTGTGCACAACTTGAGGTGCTGCATTGTTTCAGACCACTGTCTGGCGAGTGTCATTGGTGTGCAGGAAGCAGTCATGGCTCAAGGAGGGATGGACACAGAGACACCAAGAAGCCCAGACAGCAAGAGGCTTCTGTGCTGCCTGGATCAGGGGAGAGCAGCCCCGCCTTCTTTGGCTGAGGACAGGATAACTGAGGAGATTGACAATCCTGAGCCAGAGGTCAACAAGCTTCAATTCCATGCCTTCCTCTCTGCCATGGGCTGTTCCGTTTGCAGGACTGAGAAGTCTGAATCTCAGGTCCAGTAGATGCTCTCTGCATCCTCCTCCATCCTCCAGGATGTGGAATTTTGAGCAGGAATAGAAATCACTGAAGCCAGTAAAGATCTCAGTGCTTCAGCAGACTCCCTGAAACCTCCACACTCCCCAGACATTAGCCATTAGCCACCCCAAGACACACACACTGAGCAGTCTCAGGAGGGTGAGCAAAGGCATCTAAAATGACGAGGCCGTTAAGCGACTGACTGCGAACCAACCCCAGTTTGCACAACATGAAGCAGAAGAACGTTGGCATCATCTTCCACCCGAGAATATTCTGGAGAACTCAGGAAGAGACCGCTCTAAGGCATTGTCTTTTGGGTTAGGCTCCCCACCCCACCGCTTGACCCTATATTTTCCCTTTTGCTCTTTTTCTATATTCTATATTTGTTCATTTCTTAAAAAAAAAAATTTGCTCTCGTGTGTGTGTGTGTGTGTGTGTGTGTGAGAGAGAGAGAGAGAGAGAGAGAGAGAGAGAGAGAGAGAGAGAGAGAGAGAGAGAGAGAGGCTGAAGTTTCTTCTTCAATCTTTGCTTGGAAAACATACTTCTTGTCTAAAGTCACTGTTAATTCATGTGCCCCTTTCCGGGTTCTTTCTGCTGAAGTCTGTTAGTTTTCCCCTTGTGTGTCTTCATCCCCTGGTGTTTCCTGTTGTCAGCTTCTGCAGAATGGCCTGACAGCAGGGCCGGGCCTACAGAGAGCAGCTCTCTGTTGTTCCTAGGTCCCAGAGCCCCTTCCAGCCCAAGTGTCCCTGCTTTTTATGCTCAATTACTTATGTTTGCTTTTAGGTAGTGTGTTTAGTCTGCTTAGCAGGACAGGAAAAGCTTCCGAGTACGTGTGAGCACGGCTTCACTTCCTTCAGCTGTCCTTTATGTTTGCTTTACTGCTGTGCCCTTGACTTTCCCTCTCCTCTCCACATTTGTGTGGGTCGAGGGGGTGTTTGTGTGATTTGGTCACTGTCCTCTGTGACTTCTGTAACTTGAATTCGTTGCTGGCTATTTCATCAGATGCAGAAGGTTAGCATGTAAAACAGCATTGTTTCAAGAGATATTGTAGACGTCATACATAGTAGACGCTTGTGACAACTCTGTGCTGGTTCCCTGACTTCCCACTTTTAGCTTTCACAACTATGATAAAATAAATGTTTATTATTTAAACCACACAGTCGATAATTGTTTGTTACAGCATCCTAGACTAGTATAAATGGTTATTCTTTGGGATTAGACTTTTGGTAAATAGCATCTTAGTTAGGGTTTCTATTGCTGTGAAGAGACACCATGACCATGGTAACTCTTATAAAGGAAAACGTTCAATTGGGGGTGGCTTACAGTTCAGAGCTTTAGTCCATGATCATCATGTTGGGACATGGTGGCATGCAGGTAGACGTGGTGCTAGCGTATTAGCTGAGAGTCCTGCATTTTGTGTATGCTACAGGAAGTGGTTCGAGACACTGGGTACGGCTTGAGCCTATGTGAGATCTCAAAGTCCACCCCTACAGTGGCACGCTTCCTCCAACAAAGCAACACCTAATAGTACCACTCTCTATGAGACTATGGAGACCAATTACATTCAAACTGCCACAGAGAGTTTATAAATGAGCTCCTGAAGAGATTAGTCTGGGACAGTGTCCAACTCTGCAGTCCAGGCTGACCTTGAACTCATGATCCACCCACTTCAACCTCTTGAGGGCCGAGATTGTAGGTGTGTTTCACTGCACACAACTTTCACCAAACAATTTAAATAAGATTTTTAGCCATGTGTTGTGGTTTCCCCCCTGTAATTTCAGCATCCAGGAAGGCCATAGGAGGATCATGAGTTAGAGGCCAGTCTAGGCTACCACAGTGAGTTTCAGGCTATCATGGGGCTACAGAGAAAGACTCCACCTCAACAAACTTAAGGGAAGGAAAAGAAGGAAGGAAGGAGAGAGGAAAGATGGGCTGCTTTCATGTAGCATTGTTTCTCTTCTCTATTGTGTAGGCATGGATTCCCATCTGGTATGATTTTCCTCCGGCCAGAGGCTATCATTTAACTTTTACTTTGTGACAGGGTCTCAGTATGAGCTAAGCCAGCGGTGGAATTGCAGGTGTGAGCCACCATGATGGCTCATCTGGCATTTGCTATGGGGGCCAGTCTGTCGCTATTTCATGCTTGAAAGGGTCCTTATATTTCCTTTGATCTTGAAAGCTCCATTTAGTGGTTATTGTTTTGTGTGTACCACGTTTGCACATGTCCTGTCCTGACCTGTGGAGGCAGCAGGCAGCTTTCAGGACTCTATTGTCTCTATTGTGACCCTGAGATCTAACTCAGGTCGTAAGGTTTACATGACAAGCACTGTCCCTCACCAAGTCATCTGGCTGGCCCTGGAAATATGACTTTGCTGGATAAGCAGTCCCTGGTTTTCAGGAAGTAGGTGGTGCTGTTTCTGATGGAGATGTGCTGTCATTCCTGTGTTACTCTGCTCATGTGGGGAAAGGGTGTGCACACCTTTTACAACATTTACTTTTTGAGATAAGCTTTGAAAATCTGTTATTGCTGGGGGTGGTGGCGCTCACACTTTTGATCTGCTCCAGGCCCTAGGTCTTAAATCATTCTCTTGTTAATTCAGGGAAATGCAATTCTGCTGCATCTACTTCATGAAGCCTCTTCTTAGAACCACAGCACACCATTGTTAGTCTTCTAGGTAGTTCCCCTCCTTTCGTCTGTCTCTGTCTCCCCCAAGACAGGGTTTCTTTGTGCAGCCCTGGCTGTTCTGAAACTCACTTTGTAGACCAGGCTGGCCTCCAAAGCACAGATCCACCTGTCCCTGCCTCCCGAGTGCTGGGATTAAAGGTGTGCACAACCACTACCCCGGTGCTGGTGGGTTTTAATGTGAAACCATCAAGTGTCTCTTCATAGCAATAGACCAGTGACTAAGGCAACTTCTGATTTCAATATCTCTAAAATAAGAGTTAATTTGTAGGAACTAAATATGTGGCTTAGTTGGTAGAGTGATTTTCTGGCATCTATAAAGCCTTGGGTTCAATCCTCAGCATCCCAATGTACAAACCTGTAAACGCTAGAACTTCAAAACAGGAGGCAGGGGGTTAGGAAGAGGGTGTCTTAGTCCCTACCCGGCTGCTGTGAAGAGACACTATGGCCAAGACAACTCTTATAAAGGAGAACATTTCACTGGAGCTGCCTTACAGTTTCAGAGGCAGGGAACGTGGTAACAGGCAAACATACCAGAGTAATAGCTGAGAGCCACACCCTGATGCATAGGCCAAGAGAGACTCTGGACTTGGCATGGGATTTTGAAAGTTCAAAGCCCACCTTGCCCCCTCCTCCTGAGAGACACACTTCCTTCAACAAGGCCATACCTCTTAATCTGTCTCAAACAGTTCTAGTCCCCGATGACTAAGCATTCAAATATATAAGCCTATGGAGGTCATTCTTATTCAAAGCTCCAGAGATGGCTCAGTCGGTAAAAGCACTGCCTGCTCTTTCAGAGGAACTGGGTTCTATTCTAAGCCCTTACATGGCAGCTTACTTCATTTCTGGTCTCTGCAGTTATTGGGCATGCAAGTGCTAACAGACATAGACATACATGTAGACAAAAGATCCATACACATTAAATGAAAAAAAAAAAAAAAAAGAAAAAATGGAGGCCAGAGGATCATTAGTCCAAGGTCAGCCTGGGAGGCAAAGACAGGCAGATCTCTGTGAGTTAGAGGCCAGCCTGGTCTACAGAGCTAGTTCTAGGATAGCAAGGGCTGTTACACAGAGAAACCCTGTCTTGGAAAAAAAGAAGAGGAAGGAAGGAAAAGAAGGAGGGAAGGGGTTCAAGGTCACCATAAGCTGCATGTTGAGTTCAAAGCCAGCCTGACATACATGAAATCCTGTCTAAAAAACAATAATTTGTGTTATTTATGTTTCATTTTCATGTGTGTTTGGTATGCATACATGTGAATGCACATTTTCTCATTTTGCATGCGTGTCTGTACACACTAACGTGTGGCTGGCTTTTCCAGGCAAGACTCAACGCATGCACCAACTCACTAGAAAGGAAACCCACAAAAGACAAAGGTAAAAATTACACCAGAGTCCAACTCTGTGAAGTCATGAGGTTGCTGTTGTTTAGGTAACTAACAGGAGTGGGAGTGAGAGAGAGGTTACAGAAGCAGCAAGACTCAAAGGCAGCCACATATCCCTGAAAAGCCCACTGCAACATGCATGCCATGCCGGCTCATGAAACCCTGGGGGTCTCTGCACAACCTGCATGCTGCCCCAAAGTCCAAGAAGTCTCCCCTCTGTGGCTTGCCTGGTCTCCTCCCTCAGCAATCCTTTCTTCATATAAAGCTGGGGAGGGGCCTAGACTCCTGCAGGGTTGCAGTCCTGGGACTTTCCCTTCTGCATCTTAGGTTTCCGTTTCCCTCCTGGAAGGAAGGTTTCCATTCAAGGGAACTGTTACACAGTAACATGCGCACCACACATGCGGAGGCCTGGGGTTGTTTGGGGAATCATTTTGCTTGTTCTCCCACCTTCATCCCGGAGGCTAAGCCTCTTCATCAAGCCAGAGCTCCATTCTGTGGCTCATCTGACTGGCCACATCACCTTCAGAGGCTGAAATTGCAAGTGGGCCATCACACTACTCAGCATATATATGGGTGCAGGGGATTAAAATTCTTGTCCTCATGCTTGTCATCTCCCCAGCCCCAGTTTGTGTCATTTTAAGTCACAGAGTGTGTGGAACTATCACAAAGGCAATAGAAATCCAGAACCTTCCATTGAACTTGTTCATATCCTTTGCAAACCTGGTAACTTAACTGGACACCATTTTTGGTTTTGAGATTGGGTCACTCGGTGTGGCAGGAGCAGCTGCACGCTCTAAGAGAAGCCTCTGCAGACATGATGTTCTTATTTATTTGTTTGTTTATAGACGGTCTCACTATGGAGCTTTGGCTGGCCTGGAACTCCTTCCTGACTGCTGCCATTAAAGGCACCACCACACCCAGCTCAGATGTGCTCTCTGAATAGAATCCCTCTCTCCATACCCATCTTCCTGTTTTCTAGCTACCCTGCTCAGCCCCCGACTCAAGGACTGGTAGGCCCTACTTCAGACACTATCCCTCACTTCATGGCCAGAAAACTTTTTCCAGGCTGGGAATAGTATCCATGGGGAAGTTCATCTCTTTTTAATCAGTGAAGGATCCTTGCTCTTCATTGCCTGAAACCTGAATGTCTAAAATATTTTGCATGCTATTTTGTTTCTTCACATTTATATTTTGAGCATGTATGTGAACGGGTATAAGTGCAGGTGTCTGTGTGCGTGTAGAGGTCAGAGGTTGATGTCAGAACTCATCTTCCATTGCTCTCCACATTGTATGTTGAGGCGGAGTCTAGCTCATCAGCTTGCCCTGGGGGCTTTGTTTGCCTTCTTTGTGCTGTGTTATAGGCAGGCTACCACACCTGCAGCATTTTGGGGGTGCATCAGGGATCTGAATGCTGGTCCTCATGCTTGCTCTTGCAAACTGTCGTTTCCTCGGCTTTTGTCTGATATTTTAGGTGCATCCGGTGGGTGGGGGATTCAGTGCCTTGTCATCGATGGAAGTGAAAGGATTCAATTTAAAGTTATTTTGTTGAAATGAAATCTTCTTAAAATATATTTCATATGCTTCCCAAGGCATGAACTAATTCCTCTCCAAACACTTTTGGAGCATCTACTAAACAAATTAATTATTGTACTAATTAATGCAAACTATATACAGGCCTATTTTACCTTTAGTGGACTGGAGAGATTGAAAGAATGAAAGTGCAGAACAGTGTCTTAAAAATCTAAAGGCTTTGCTGTTGGTTTCTGGGCAGAGATGAGGCTGGAGGTTCCAGTTTCTCCCATTGGTGCAGGTTGGTGGCCACAGCCAGAGGCCTGTGTGAATCGTTGGGGTGTTGAGCTACAAGCCTTTACTTGGGAGACAGATGTGGGTACCCAGGCCCCACAGTGTCAGAATCATCTCCAGGTCAGCAGATTTGGGTGGGACTATCAATATGTCTGTACTGGATATTTTTGTGTTAATTTGCCATAAGATATAGTCATCTTAGAGGAGGGAACCTCAATTGAGAAATGCTTCATGACAGATAGTAGAGGGCTCGGCCCATTGTGGGTGGGCACACCTATGGGCAGGCAGTCCTGGGTGCTGTAAGAAAGCAGGCTGAGCAAGCCATGATGGGCAATTCAGTAAGCAGCAGCTCTCCATGGTGTCTGTAAAAGCTTACCTTCAGGTTCCTGCCCTGTTTGAGTCCCTGCCTGACTTCCTTCAGTGAGAGACTATAATATAGAAATGTGAGCCAAATAAACCCTTTCCTCACCAGCTTGCTTTTGGTTATGGTGTTCTATCTTTGGCAATAGTAACCCAAGATGATATCCCAGGAAGAACTCTCCTGAGGAAGAAAGGCCAGATGGGCAAGAAGATCCAGGTGGAGGTGAGATGCAGACCATATAATTTAAAAGGGAGGAACGCTAACTACATTCAATAGTAGAATGTGATCTTGCAAAAAAGGAACTTAGAATACCAATTGTAGAGCTGACAAGAGCTCAAGGAAAACATTTACTTTTGATATGGTGTTCAGGCTATCTACTGAGCAAATTGATGTTTACCGAGGCAGTGTTTGTCCATTCTAGATGAAGTTCTTATGGGCTATGATTGGACCATCTTCACAGACTGGCACCGGAAAACTTACAATGGAGACTGAAGGGTCACCTGGGAGGAAGATCCTGTGGTGGGTATAAATTCACAAGCTCATCTAATTCTTTTGAGAACCTTGCTGATAATGGTACTGAACCTTTGGTATTCTTAGTCCATCTTCGGAGAGCTTTGTTCTATGGTCCTGTAATAAGAGTGGAGTGACAATCCGAGGTTTAGAGGGAAATTACAGTGCACGACAAAGGTGAAGAAAGAAATAGCAAAACGGACAGCTAGAGCAAGCGTGATGAATGCTTACTCTAGTTTTTGTTATAATACACACAAAAATGACCACAATTGCTGGAGAATAGCTTGTTAAAATTGCAAAGCTGCATTTGGTTAATCTTGCAGGAAATGAAAGTTTGGCCACCCTGGAGTTGTTGACAAGAGTGTTCAAGGATTCTGGAAATATCAACGGGGCCTTGTTGACTTTAGGAAGTTATTACCGCCCTTGTGAAAATAATACCTCATAAACTTTATCAAGAATCTAACTAGAATCCTGAAAAGTTCTTTTTGGGGGATGTACAAGAATATAATTGTTACCAGTTCCCCTGCATCTCTTGATTTTGTACCTGTGAGTACATTTGAATATACTCAGAGCAAAGGACATACTGAATAAGCCTGGGGTTGATCAGAAATCCATCACAGAATCTATTAAGGGCTACACAGAAGTGATGGAGTGTGTGACATGAGGTCTTGCTACAGCCCAGGAGAAAAACGGAGTGTGCATCTCTGCAGAAAATCTTAAAGTGTCATGAACAGAAAGTTAACTTCAGAAAACAATTGTTGAATTGGTTGAAAAAAAATTCAGTGCCCTTGAGGAGAGGCTCCATAGGGTTAGAGTTCTTTGTAGATGATAAAAATGAACTTGACCAGCCTTATCTGAACTGCAGATAAGGCACTGGGACTTGAAACCACATTTACGAGAGACAAACTTACTAGAGAGGACTATGTCTCTTTAGCGTTGGAAAGAATGGAGGAGAAGCTTCATGATGGCACCAGTAAGAAAATGTAGCAGCTGGTATCTCAGATGTCTAATGGCTATGAGAAGAGCAATCACTAGCTGCACAAAGTAATGAGCTTGTGACTGACCATCCTGGTGCCCTGAAGGCGGTCTCGTCCCCTGGTGTGGTGTCCATACTGAAAACCTACAGACAACCTCAGCACAGTTTTGGAACTTAATTGGCAATGATTGAAAAGGCAGATTTTATTTTTTTTTTAAAAAAAGAAAAGTATTCTCAGTGTGTTTCATAACAATCTACATGAACTCTAAGAAAATGTTGCTTCTTCCTTGGTGAATCATAGAAGCTCTGTGGAAACTTAAATGAAGACTTGAAGACAGCATGGAAACCCATCCACAGGAACTTTGTCAGTTAATCAAGTTGGATGGAGAATATCTGTGTTTTGGAGGAAAACTGTAAAAATGGCAAGAAACCACCTAATAGTACTCAAGAAAATACAGAGAGGAAGTCTACAGATGTAATCAAAGCAGCGCACAGTTGAGGCTGCAGAGATGGCTTAGTAGTTAAGAACACTGACTGCTTCTCCCAGAGGACCTGGGTTTGATCCCCAGCAACTACCTGGAGGCTCACAACAGTCTGTGACTTCAGTTCCAAAGGGACCTAATGCCCTCTTCTGACCCCCCTGGGCACAGTACACACACACAGTGCACAGATGCAGGCAGACAAAATGCCCATACCCATAAAGTAAATAGAATTAAACATTTATTGCTAGGCCAGGTGGGGTGGTGCATGTCTCAACAGAGGCAGGAAGGAAGCCTAGAACTTAATGAAACTATAAAGACTGGTTTGAATAACCTTAATTGCTTATTGCCAAAACTAGATAAGGCAACAGGTTCGATGCCAGAGGGAAGTAATTTCTACCTATCAGCACTGGTGAGAATTGAACTATGGGGACAGCTCCTTGACTGGCTGCGAAGGGAACAGCCCAAGCTGTCAATGATGCTAAATTGTTCAGAAGATGGCAGAGACCAGCCAAGGCATGAAGAAAAGGGGGTTCGGGAATAACGTAGCGAAGAACTTTCTCAAGAGCCATTTGTATGTACCAGTGTGGATGACTCTCCAAACAGCAGAGTTCCATTTTTCCAGTACAAACACACAGGCATCAACCCAGTGGAGAATTTAAAACGGAAGAAAGCTCACATGCAGTGTTTTAAAAGAGCAGACTGCACCATAACCCTGCAGTAAATTTAAGGGTCAAGATTATTTGTGGTTTTTCAAGGCAGGGTTTCTCTTTAACAGCTCTGGCTGTCCTGGAATTCACTTTATAAACCAGGCTGGGCTTGTCTGTAAATGCAGAGATCCTCCTGCCTCTGCTTCCCAAGTGCTGGGATTAAAGGGGTGAGCCATCACTACCTGGTTTATTTTATTTACTTATTCTATGTGCACATCTGTCCGTGTGATGGTGTTGGATCCTCTGGAACTGGAGTTACAGTTGGGAGCTGCCATGTAGGTTTTGGGAATTGAGACCAGGTCCTCTGGAAGAGCAGCCAGTGTTCTTAACTGTAGAACCAACTCTCCAGTCCCAATTAACTTTTTAAAGAAAAATAAAAAAACAGCCTGGTGGTGGTGCACACCTTTAATTCCAGAACTTGGGAGGCAGAGGCAGGCAGTTCTGAGTTCAAGGCCACCAGCCTAGTCTACGGGGCTAGATCCAGGACAGCCAAAGCTACACAAAGAAATCCTGCCACCAGCCCCCCACAAAAAACAAAACCCAACAACAAAAACCTGACATGCCATAATTTGAGGGTGTGTACAGATTGAAGTGGGATAGACTATATCAAGTAACACAGTTAATGTAGTTAAATTCAATGTCCTTTTTGTCATCACTGTAGTCCAAGTGTATGGGAAGTTAGGTGTCAATTGGGATTATGTTGGGTACATGTGTTTCTAGCTTCTTATATAAAGCAGCCCTTCTATATAACAAGTGAGAAGTACTTTTCTTGTTTACTATTAAATACCAAATGTATGGAAATGTGTTGTTCTAGGCTTGGGCTAGCATAGGGGGATGTTGCCAGCAGACTTAAAAAGGGCCATCTCATTTGCTGTTTTGCTCTGAGTTCATGTACTGTCTTTTTTTTTTTTTTTTTTTTTTTTGCCTCTAAAGAGATTTTCCATTTTTGCCTTCTCAGTTCACTTCTCCTCCTTCATTTGTTACCATGCCATTTGTAGAGAGCTACAGGTTTCCTTACTGTGAGAAATCTGGAGCTATACCTAGCAGTCCTATGCATGTTTCAATGGTTATCACTAAAATCATGTCAATAAACTTGACCCTGTAAGTGTGTGTGTGCTCGCTTAATAAGCATGGACTTGATGGATTAAGCCATTGAACTATTTGCTACAGCAGTTTTTAGTCTCCTAAGTGATGGAAATGGCATGCAGTGTCTTCACACCAACAGGAATGCGTATGCACCTTTATTGAGAGCCTTTGTAACAAATGCAGACATTGGGCTTTAGTGTAATTGGTAGTGTTAAATTCAAAAGGAAAAAGTCGAGTGGATCAAATTACAACAGGATAGTTCTTTTAGACATTTGACTTGGTAGAAAATCAATTTACAATCAAAGGCTTATGATTTTCAAGGCATGGCCTAGTTTGGTTTGTAAGGTTTGGATCTACACAAATCTTACATTAAAGGCATGCACCACTACCACAGAGCTGCCATAGATGCTTTAACATTTTTTTTTTGTTTTGGTTTATGTACATGAATGCTTTACCTTCATATATCTCTGTGCACCATGTGCCGGTCTAGTACCTGTGGAGGACAGGAGAGGGTGTTGAATCCCGTGGGAACTGGAGTTAGGATGGGTATGAGTTACGATGTGGGTGTTGGGAATCAAACCTGTGCAAGAGCAACAAGTGCTCTAAACTGCTCAGCCCATCTCTCCAGACCCCAAAACTTTATCAGTGTATGCTAAGCTACTTCTTCAGAACCGTGTGTGCCCGATGCTACCATGCTTCCCGCCATATTGGACTGAAACTCTGAACTGTAAGTCAGCCCCGATTAAATGTTTTCCTGTGTAAGAGCTGCCATGGCCATGGTTTCTCTTCACAGCAATGAAACCCTAAGAGTGGGGTTTTGGTTTTGCAAAATAGGGTTTCTCTGTGTATCTGAGCCCTGGCTGTCATGGAACTCCATTTGTAGACCAGGCTGGCCTCAAAATCAGAGATTCATTTGCCTCTGCCTCCTAGTGCTTAAAGATGTGTGCCACCATGCCCAGCCTAAGGCTGGCTTTTATACAAAGGACCAGGTATCCTAATTGTGACGAAATCCTGAGATTGTCCTATGTGATAGATGGTGTTCCAGGCCCCACTTCCCAGGATCAGCTTTCCCTACCCTACGTGCAGGGGACCTTTAGGGGGCAGCAATGGTGAGCAGGAAAGAAGGGCAGTTCTCCAGTCCCAGTGTCTTAGGGTGGGGCTTTCCCATGCTATCAGCAGCTCTACCCCACTGCTTTCTGAATCTGAGGCAGCGCTTACTGTTTCCCACATGCACTTTGTTCTTGTAGTTCAAGTAACCCAAATCTCTTTGGCTGTAGTCCCAGGCCTAAGCAGGGAGTCTCTGCTGTTCTCAGGATGTCTGTGCTTTTCAGAAAGACTCAGGCTCATGTGTCCCAGCTGGGACAGCTTCTCAGACTCTGGTGTAAGAGCAGTGATTTTTCTGGATACATTGTTATTGTTTGCACAAGTGTGACAGATTACTAAGTAACTCATCTACAAATGGTTAAACCTTAAAATCATTTTGTACTTGAATAAAGACTTCCATTGAATTTTTACACTTAAAAGCAAAATTTAATTCAAGAGTTCAGTAGCTGAGGGTGGTGGCACACTTCTGAAACCTTAGTGCACAAGAGGCAGAGGCAGGATCATGAGTCTGGGCTAGCCTGGGCATTATAATGAGAGTCTTTCTCCAAAAACCTAGCGATTTCATCCTGCATTCTATCAGGCAATAGTTATGAAATGACTAGAAAGTTTTCTCCATACAGGATTACAGTACAACAGCTTCCACTACAGCTGCTGCTGGGGTCACCTCTTGGAAGTTGCCTAGGAGACACACAGCCCTCATTTCAAAGTCCTCAGCAACTCTTCTCTTGAGCATAGCTTTTTCAGATTTGGCCCAAAGCCATCTGGATACACGCTTGGATAGCACGATGGCTAATAAACAAAAAAAGGGGCTGGGGAGGTTGCCCAGGGGGTAAAGTGCTTGCTATACAAACACGAGGACATGATTTCTGGCCCATGGTACCCATGTAAAAGCAGGGTATGGTGGTACCAACTGTCACCCTAGCATGAGGTGGATGTAGACAGGTGAGTTCTGGGGTCTCACTGGGGTCTAGACAAAACAGCAAACTTCAGGTTGAGCAGAAAGGCCCTTTTTAACAAAAGAAGATGGAGGACAGAAGGCAACCCATGCTGACTTTTGACTCCACACATGTGCAGGGGCAACCATGTTCTCTCTGCCCTCCCCTAAAGGAAACTGACAAAAGCAGGCAGTGCTCTTAGGCTGAAACCGTAAGATGAAACTCTGAGAACCTAAGTTCAATAGCAGTGCTGGATGCTTTCACCCACCTGGAGGGACCTGTCTTACTCAACCTGAGAAAACTGTCTCTGTTTGGTGGTGACTCTAGTGTTCTTTCTCAGCATCAGCATCAACAGCTGACCTGTTGGACAGGACCTACAGATCTGGCCACTGATGTATGTTTTGCCACATTGGTGGCCTTGGAAATGAGCCTTAGTGTTTCTGAGTAGGTTATTTTTGTTTGGTCCTATGAGGTACTCTACAATTAACACAACAGCCTCTGGAAACCTGTAAAGAGAAAGGTAATTTACATGTCAGTTGTTTGTAGTGTACAATGCATGTTGATCATGCCTTCTCCACTCTTGCTAGCTCTCACAGGGTCTGAGGACCAGCCAAACAGAACTGTTAGCATGCTAGAAAGGCCCAGGGGACCTTCCATTTCCTCTGCAGCTCCAACATTTGCAAATGATTTAATAATTTAATGATAGGAGTCACTCTCCTTTCTCTGCGCCTATATGGGAACCGGGAGGAACACAGGAACATGGGTTCTCAAAGGACAGCAGCACTCTCCTAAACCCATTCACTACTTGCCAGGAAAAGGCAGAGTCCTGATTCAGAAAATCTTACTAGGATCCTGGTTCCAGTGCAAAATTAGACACTTGTATTTTCTCCCTTCCTTTCTATGCTGGCCTATGGCAATCAAGGTTCAGGAGCCCTGGGTGGGGCCCACAAAGCAGGATGACCAGATCTCTAGCTGCAGTAACAAGGGTGTGGGAGAAGCTGGTTTCAGATGCCAAGAAGTGATCTGATGGAACACAAGGAAAGGACACCAAAGTGCCTGCAGTGGCATGGGTGGGCGGGTAAGGGACAATTCCGGCAATCAAGGAGGTACCGGGACAGGACGGGACGTCTGGCTGATGGTAAATAGCTCATTTTAAGACTGTTATCTGTGCTGCCTTGTGCTGGCTAACACAAGCTGGCTCATCTCAGCGGAGGAATGCCTCCATAACATCAGGATGCAGGCAAGCCTGTAAGGCATTTTCTTCATTAGTGATTAGAGTGGGAGGGCCCAGCCAATTGTGGGTGGTGCTGGGGTGTATAAGAAAGCAGGCTGAGCAAACCACAGGGAGCAAGTCAGTAAACAGTGATCCTCTACAGTACGGTCTCAGTTCCTGCTTCCAGGTTCTGGCTGTTTGAGTTCTTGCCCTGACTTCCCTTCACGACTGACGTGTAAGCAAATTAACCCTTTCTAACCCAAGTTGCTTTTGGTCATAGTGTTTCATCACAACAAGAGAAAGCCTAACTAAGACACTTGCCAAATTTAGATTTGACAGAATCCAATTTCACTGTCCCACTGGCTTGTAACTTAAAACTTTAAAGTGTATTTTTAAAACAGTTCAAAGGGAAGATGAATTCACAGCTGTGGAGAGAACAACATTTTAATCCTCCTAACTGAGAAGAAGAGTGCCTAAAACTCCGACAAGAAAAGCCCCAAGACTTCAGAAAAACCTGTGCTGGGGGTGAGCTCTGAAGTACAACCAATGAACAGATCAGGTCTAGGCACACATCACAGGTTCGAATCCCAAGCAGGGACTACTGTGTTTCTTCATGGTCGGAATCCAGACTTAGCTGGGGCCTAGAGTTCCTCTAACCTTGGCTATCAACTACATGGGTAGGAAAGAGATCTCCACCACTTGAAGAAAAACTCACCTGTCAGGCACTGTGTCTCACACCTGAAATCCTAGAAATCCGGAGACTAAGTCGGGGGGGGGGGGGGGGATTGCTGTAAATTGAGGCTGGCTGGACTTCATAGTGAATTCCAGGTCACCTCAGGCTATTAGTGTAATTGTCTAAAGAAAATCCCCCAAACCCAACCCCAAACTCCCAATCCAAAAATGGGCAATATTTTCCTGTGTTAAACATACATGAATTAACCAATCAGAAGCAAGTTAAAATGGGGGAAGAGCTAAAAGCAAGCATTTCTCCTGCTGGCTTGGTAAATTTTACACTGTGGTTGGCTTTGGTTTTAATCCAGTAATTGTATTTTTGTTTTGTTTTGTAGACAGGGTCTCTATGTAGCACTGGCTGTCCTGGAACTCACTATGTAGACCAGACTAGCTTCACCTGCCTTTGCATCCTGAATGCTGGGATTAAAGGTGTGTGTCCCCTAGCAATGCCAGTAATTTTACTTTTATTTGGGGATTCTTGTGAAGCCTATGCTTAGGCAGTTTTTAAACATTCTAATTTTTCAGGCTCCCCCCCCCCCAATAGCTTGGTGATGTCTTCATGAAGTTTCTCGAATACAGTAGAAAGACTAAATGGCAGATAAAAAGTTTTAGATTTTTTTTTTCTTCAGAGACAGGGTTTCTCTGTGGCTTTGGAGGCTTTCCTGGAACTAGTTCTTGTAGACCAGGCTGGTATCGAACTCTATAGAATTTTTAAATAGGACTTGCTTTTTACCTTGGTATTTAGATAATTTAAATTATCACTCAACCCCTGAGTTTTATTTGCAGTGTTGTTAGCCAAACGTTTCCCCCATCATTAGCCACAGGAGTAGGAAGTGACTATAAATCCAGTATTATTAGCATCTGTCTAACCTGAGAGATCAGTGAAAGGCAAGGTTTTCACAGGCAAAGTGAGTTTTAGAAGGACTGAACTGAAGATGACACAGACTTGGTGGTCCACCTCCAGAACCTTAGCGTTCCTGTCTAAGATGAAAAGTACATTTATTTTCAGAATCATGACTACTAGCACAAAAGTTTTTCTCTTTTTTTAAAATAAAAATACGAATGTTTAAAAGAAGTAACAGCATGAAGAGTCAGCAGCAGGAAAAGGCTGTAGAGCATGTTGGTCCACCAGCTCTGCCCAAACAGACCAGCAAACAAGAAACCTAAACAACTGGATGAAAACATGTGGAGTGGAATCTTGTTAATGAAAATAACAAGTGCCAGAGACTCATACGCAATCTTGTAAACTATGAATTAAAAAAAAAAAAAAAAAACCTGGCTACTTTTGTGGTGTTATTTAGCGAGGTTTTAAGTGCAACTCCAATTTCTAAATAAAGCGTAATCCTGTTCTCATCACTAATTTTATACCTAAGTGGCATAACTTATTGGGCTTTAGAAATCCATCAAGAGCGTTTTATTACGTCACAGGGGCCCCGTGCTTGAGGTTAAGAATGAGGTGTTAGGATCACGACACATCGTAATACATGTACGAAATTGCCAAAGAATAAAAATACTCTTCAAAAGAAAAAAAACAGAACTACAGAACTCCGTTTGCCTTTTCTCGGAGACTGTCGGGGACTTTGGGTCTGCTTGACTCGCTGCTCGGGAGCTCTGCGTGATGGGTGACTCCTGTGTGCGGTGCACCCCGCTCCAGCAGCGGCGCGCCCAGAGAAAGAACGGGTGAAGAACTGGAGGTAAGCAAGCAAAAACGCTCCTTTAAACTTTGCTTTTTTTTTTTTTTTTTTTTTTTTGGAGACGGGGTCTCTCGTTGCCCCGGCTGGCTTCCAATTGGATGGAGACGACCTCGAGCTTCTGGTCCTTGTGCCTCCATTTCCTCCGGGACACTGGGACTAAGGCCTGCGCGACACACAGGGGTCGAACCCTGGGCTTCGCGCCTGCCAGCCGAGCACTGTGCCAGCCGAGCCACATCCCCAGCTCCCTGCCTGCGGGTCGCCCAGGCGCACTGGGGCAGACTTGTCCGCCCGAACGCCGGGTCCCAGCACAGCCCGCGTGCCGCCGCCGCCGGGGTTAGCGGGGTCCCGGCTCCTCGTCGGGCACCCCCGCGGCAGCGCACGTCCGCCCGTCTCCGGAGGGCGGCGCCACGCCGGGAGGCCTGCGGCTCTCGGAGAGTGTCCTCAGCGGGCTCTGACGCGAGCCCGTGAAGTCACGGCCTTGTCCCGGGAGCGGCGCCATCTTGTCGCCCCTGTCCTCGTCAGCGGCTCGCGCTCGCAGGCTCCGGCTCCCTCGCCGCGCCGCTCACACCACGCGGAGGAGGAGGAGCGCAGGCTGCCGGCCACGCCTCCCGAGCTCGCGGCCGCGCGCTGGGCGGAGTCGGCCTCGGGGGCCCGAGGCCTCGGGGCGCGGCCCGCACAGGCCCGAGCGCCACCCCGAGCCCGCCCGGCCGCGGCCCCCTGAGGGCCAGACCAGCCGAGCGGCGCTCCTCCTCCTCCTCCGCCCCGCGGCCGCCCCGGGAGCCCGGCCGCGGCCCGGCGCCGCCTCTTCCGCCTTCCGCGTCCGCGCGGGCGGGCCCGACGTCAGCGCCGCCCCGCCCGGCCCAGCCTCGGCCTCGGCCTCGCAGCGCGGCGGCGGCGCAGGTCCCTCCCCAGACATGGCCCTGGGAGGTAGCAGCACATGGCGGCCGAGGCGGCCGTGAGCGCGCCCCCGGCCAGCCCCAGCCCGCCCTGAGGCTGCCCGCGCCCGCCGGCCGCGCCACGGCCCCGCCGCCCCCCGCCCCGCCGCCGCCGGCCCCGCCGCCGCCGCCGCCGCCCGCGCGCGCCCGCCCCGCCGCCGCCGCCATGGGCGTGCAGGGCTTCCAGGACTACATCGAGAAGCACTGTCCGAGCGCCGTGGTGCCGGTGGAGCTGCAGAAGCTGGCCCGGGGCAGTCTGGTGGGCGGCGGGCGGCAGCGGCCCCCGCAGACCCCGCTGCGCCTGCTGGTGGATGCCGACAACTGCCTGCACCGCCTGTACGGTGGCTTCTACACCGACTGGGTGAGCGGCGGCCAGTGGAACCACATGCTCGGCTACCTGGCGGCTCTGGCCAAGGCCTGCTTCGGCGGCAACATCGAGCTCTTCGTCTTCTTTAACGGCGCGCTCGAGAAGGCCCGGCTGCACGAGTGGGTCAAGCGGCAGGGCAACGAGCGCCAGACGGCGCAGCAGATCGTCAGCCATGTCCAGAACAAGGGCACGCCACCGCCCAAGGTCTGGTTCCTGCCACCGGTCTGCATGGCCCACTGCATCCGCCTGGCGCTCATCCGCTTCCACGTCAAGGTGCGGCTGGGGCCGGAGGGCCGGGTACTCGCAGGGGTGGGCCTGGGGTGCCTTCGGGCCCGGGTCGGGGTCGTGCCTGGTGCCCCCTGGACTGGGATCCCTGCGGGTTTGGGTCAGGGTTGGTGTCTGGGGTCACCTGGGCACGGGTCAGAGTTGAGCTACTGGACTCTTCGTGCTTGTGTTTGGGCTGGGCCTGGAGTTGATGGGGTAGGGGTCAGAGTTGATCCCGAGGTCCCCTGGGCCAGGGTCACAGTTGGGCCCGGGGTCCCTTGGGCCAGGGCTCAAGGCTTGGCCTAGGGTCCCTTCGGGCTTGGGTTTGAGTTGGGCCTTTTGGGCCGGTGTCAGGGCTGGACGAGTTCCGGGAAGCCCAGTCTGACCCAGGCTGAGTCTTGGGTGCCCCTGCCTGTGGAAGGCCAGGGAGCAGGCCTCAGTGTCTCTCAGGGGCCCTCTCGGGACACAGCGTGTCACCATGCTCAGGCTCGATGCGAGCTCCGCAGAGGTGGCCTGGAGCAAGATGGATGTCGGGCCCTTTAGGCCCGGCGTGGTTGAAGTCTACCCACAGCCATTCCTCTCCACGTTCTCTCTGGTCTGCTGCGGGCCGGTAGACTACACTTGAGGCCGGTGGACAGACCCACACCCCAAGTGGCATTGGTGGTGTCATCCCCAACATCCGCAGCCTCTCCCCTCCTTTTGGAGGCTGGCAAGCTACTCGATGGTCTTAGACTTAATTGTTTATGCATCTGTCGAAATTAACCCGCTCTTTCCCAGCAACAGGTTTATCGTGGAAGCCTGTAGAGTAACAGTGACAGTGGATCGCCAGGGCCTCAGGGACAAGCAGCTCAAAATAGATTGACTCCAAAGCTGTGGGAGGGGGACTTTGTGTAGAGGCTCGTGCTGCCTCTGATTCTGATTCTCTGCCTTTGGAAATGAGATGTTTGGAGAAACTGGCTATGGTAAAATAATTTTGGTGTTAGATTTCAAGGTACTGTAAAACTTGAGGCGGAACCCTGGCAGTTCTGTGGTTCAGTTCTGTGTGTGTGGTGTTGAGGGTACTAGTTCAGGATCAGGAAGAATTGGGGAGGGGTCGTTTGGCATAGGCACAAGCTTTCAAGAGCTATTTTCTGCTGCACAGGGAGCATTCAGTGACCTTCAGCGGGCCCTGATGGGTGGGTAAGGAGAGCGGCACATTGTCAGCCTTCTGCTGTCTGTCTGTCCCTTTGGCAGAAGACTCAGCAGCCAAAATTGGGCCAGAGGAGAACTTAAGGGCCCAACACTTGACTGAAAGCTGAGCACCTAACTGATCCTCTGAAGTTTAGATAGCTTGCATTTTCATGGTTTCTTTAAAACTTGCTTTGGGGGGGGAAGGGGGATGAGGCTGTTTGAGTTTTCACACAGTCTTCCCACTTGTAATTTTCTTTGGAAAGTGAGCTTGCGTTAGAAATTTTACACTGTCTCCCTCTTCCTGGTCATTCCTGCTGGCAGCGATGAGATAGATGGTGGTAGTTAAACCTAAACTGATTGCGGAAGTCCCACCCAGGAAGTCCCGCCTAGGGTCCTGTTGCAATTGGTGAAGTTGTGTTTAAGTCTGTGGGTGGAGGCAGCGGCAGGAGTGGTGATTGGCCCAGGAGCGTGGCAGACACACAGCGTGTGAGAAGCAGTGTGTGCCTCTCACTTTTTCTCGTAGCCTGGGGCTCTTGGGAGGGGAAAGTGGAGCCCTTCCTCTGTGATTCACCTCTGGTGGACAGCCTGAAAAGGTCCTGGCTTAATGCTGTTTGGTGATGGGAAGTGACATTTAAGACACAGTGAGCTTTATTATCTGCTTTTGCTAACAGCACAGGGCTGTATCTTTAGTCAAACAGCATTCAAGAAAACATTCAATATTCAAATTTTAGAATCTGTGTGAGTGTGCTCTCTAATGCTTGTGTGTACTTTTACCTTTTTGTAAGAAATGTTTGATTCTTCTAAATTGTAAAGCTTTTCTTTTTTTTAAAGGCAGGACCTAACTTTATAGTCCTGACCGGTCTAGAAGTCTCTATGTAGATCAGGGCGTTCTCAAACTCACAGAGGTCCATTTGCCCCTGCCCCTGCCTCCTAAGGCTGAGACTTAAAGGACTACACCACCTATCTGCCTAATTGTAACATCTTTGGCCGTTGTGAATGCCTCCCATGCCTAGTAGGTACTTGGGAATTTGGCCAGTGTAGTGTGTGAAGCTAGATTTAAGACAATCTAGATATGTTTGGTGGGACGTGCCTGTCGCCCTAGTACTTGGAAAGTTGAGGCAGGTAGATCCTGAGTTTGAGGCTAGCATGGGCTTCAATGTGAGAACCTGTGGTCTTCTTAGCAACCTCACCTTTTTGAAAAATGCCTAAGAAATTTAGTTTTTAGAAATGTCTTAGCAACCAAGCAAGACATCAAGAAGCTCGGTAGAATGGCAGGAGAATGGTGTTGTCTTCCCTGCCTGAAGGACCCTTTATGCTCTCCCAGGCTGCTCCAGCCTTTGCAGATGTAGTTCATATCCTCAGGTCTGCCTGAGGAGAGAGAGGTTGAAGAAGAAAGTCTGCTGGAGGCAGGGGCACCATTAATAGCAAAAAGTGACACCAGAGAGAAGACGTGAAACTGCAAAAAGCAGACAGAATTCTGGGTGCTATTTTTAAACAAGGAAACAATCCCATGTACTTTGGTATCCCTGAGGGTACTGCAGTATTTATTCTGAGGATGACATTGAGGGCTGGGACGTGGTTTAGCTGTTAAGAGCACTTGTTCTTACAGGGGACCTGGATTTGATTCCCAGCATTCACTTAGTGGTACCCAACTATCTGTAACTCCATTTCCAGAGGATCGGAAGCCCTCTTCTGACTTCTACAGACACCGGGTGTGAATGTGGTGCACAAACATACAAGCAGGCAAGACATTCACACAAAAATACTCTTAAAAAATAATTTTCAAAATAGTAATAATATATGGTACATGCTTTAAAAAGGATGCTCTTGAGTCATAAAAATTACCTTTCATGTTCTCTGTTTAAGGGAGTGTGTGCATGTATGGGTGTTCTGCCTGCATGTATGTATGTGCATAACTTTTGTGCCTGGTATCTGCAAGGTTAGAATAGGACATTGGATTTCCTGGAATTGGGATTACGGATGGTTGTGAACCACTATGTGGATGCTGAGAATTGAACTGGGGTCCTCTGGAAGAGCGGCCAGTGTTCACCACTGAGCCTTTTCTCTAGTGGCAGTTTCTTACTAAGTGTACATGTTCTAGCAAATCCCACTAATGGGCATTTTCTTAATGAAGCTTTATTCACATAAGCACCAGCATTTGCCCTGGGGATGTAGCCATTTAGTTGGTGGGGTATTGCCTCGAGTGTGTGAAGTCCAGGGGTCCATGCCCAGCACTGTATAAACTAGACATAGTGGTACACTCCTCTGGTCTCAGTATTTGGGAGGTAAAAGCAGGAGGATCAGAAGTTCAGGGCTAACCTCAGCTGCATAGCAGTTAGAGGCCAGCCTAGGTCTATAAGACCCTGTCTTGGAACAAAACAAAACAAACAAAAAACCCCAAGTAGTAGTTGGGGAGGTGGCTCAGTTGGTAATGCCTGCTTCACAAGCAGGAGAATCTGACAGTAGGACCACAGCAGAAGCTGAGTGTGACAGTGTGCATCTATAACTCCAGTGCTGCAGAGTGACATGGGGCAGTGTGTAGCCATAATCCAGTGCTGCAGTGATGGGGCAGTGTGCAGCCGAAACCCAGTGCTGCAGAGTGACAGGGGGCAGTGTGCAGCTGTAACCCAGTGCTGCGGAGTGACACGGGGGCAGTGTGCAGTCGTAACTCAGTGCTGCAGAGTGACAGGGGGCAGTGTGCAGCCGTAACCCAGTGCTGCGGAGTGACACGGGGCAGTGTGCAGCCGTAACCCAGTGCTGCAGAGTGACAGGGGGCAGTGTGCAGCCGTAACCCAGTGCTGCGGAGTGACACGGGGCAGTGTGCAGCCGAAACCCAGTGCTGCAGAGTGACAGGGGGCAGTGTGCAGCCGTAACCCAGTGCTCAGAGACAGGGGCCCAGGGCAGAGTGACAGGGCAGTGTGCAGCCGTAACCCAGTGCTGCAGAGTGACAGGGGGCAGTGTGCAGCCGTAACCCAGTGCTGCGGAGTGACACGGGGCAGTGTGCAGCTGTAACCCAGTGCTGCAGAGTGACAGGGGGCAGTGTGCAGCTGTAACCCAGTGCTGCGGAGTGACACGGGGCAGTGTGCAGCCGTAACCCAGTGCTGCGGAGTGACAGGGGGCAGTGTGCAGCCGTAACCCAGTGCTGCAGTGATGGGGCAGTGTGCAGTCGTAACCCAGTGCTGCGGAGTGACAGGGGGCAGTGTGCAGCCGTAACCCAGTGCTGCGGAGTGACAGGGGGCAGTGTGCAGCCGTAACCCAGTGCTGCAGAGTGACACGGGGCAGTGTGCAGTTGTAACCCAGTGCTGCGGAGTGACACGGGGCAGTGTGCAGCCGTAACCCAGTGCTGCGGAGTGACACGGGGCAGTGTGCAGCCGTAACCCAGTGCTGCGGAGTGACACGGGGCAGTGTGCAGCCGTAACCCAGTGCTGCGGAGTGACACGGGGCAGTGTGCAGCCGTAACCCAGTGCTGCAGAGTGACACGGGGCAGTGTGCAGCTGTAACCCAGTGCTGCAGAGTGACACGGGGCAGTGTGCAGCCGTAACCCAGTGCTGCAGAGTGACAGGGGAAGATCCCTAGGGCTTGCTGGCCAGTAAGCTCTATCCATGTGCAGTGAGAAAACCTTTCTCACAAAGGTAGAAAGTACTTGAGGAAGACATCTGTCGTCAACATCTGGCTTACACACACACACACACACACACACACACACACACACACATCACACACACACCTAGGTTCACAATGTGATTCTCTTTATATGACTTTCTCTGAAAGAGAAAGTCACAGGGATGGGAGTCCAGGAAGTGACTGAGAGTCAGGAGAGGAGAGGGTGTGAACAGGAGTGAGCTGCTTGGAGATGAGCACAAAACTCTTTTCTGTTCTGGTGATAACATTTAAAGGTCAAAACTGCATACCAAAGCTAAATAAAAATTAATTTTACTGTATGATATGTATGATAATTACTACTTTTTAAAAAGTTAGATAGATATTGGTAAAGAAATTAACATGAATACCTATGCACTTTATGTTGTATAAAAACATTTCTGTTAGAGAAATATAAAAAAACACCTTTTTCACCTTTTCTAGTGTTTTTAAAATAGGATATCTTTTATTTATTCTTTGACAATTTCATACATATAAGCCATCCTTTTTGATCATTGCCATCTCTACCTCCTCCTTCCCTACTCCCCTACTTTTTCTAGTGTTTTAGAAATTGGCAGAAAGCTATACTTCCTGTCATCTTAATTTAGAGAATGCTTCTTTGCTAGAGTAATAACTGTTTTAAAATTACATTTAAATTTATTTATTTTGTGGGGGTGAGGCACCTGTGGCAGTCAGGGGACAACTGGTTTCTCTCCATGTGGGTCCTGGGATAGACTCCGGTTGTCTGATTTGGCTGCAGGTGCCTGTGTCTGCTGAGCCACCTTGCCAGCCCTAGCTGCACATTCTGCACAGTTAGTGGATCTCTGTGACCATTAGAAGTTGGCTTATACAGAAGATAATTTTCTTGTGGACATACACTGCATTACCAGAACATGGCATTTGCTGGTAACACTGGTAGAGTAGCCTCTGTGTACCTTGAGTCATGGTAACCTTTGAAGCCTCAGGGAGTGACTCTTGTTTATTTAAAAATCTTGGTGAGATCAATTCCCTGGCACTATCTAAACACCTCTCCTACCAGACTGGAGGTGTAGGTGTGAAAGCTTATCCTGGGGTTCCTCAGACCTCATCCTTCCAGTGGGGCTTTGGTAAATCAGTGTTCTGGTCTGTTTACTCAGAATTTACACAAAATGGTGTTCCTGTTTCCAGCCAAGCCAAGAAAACACACTTGTTTTTAGGGCTGATGGTCTTTTCTTGCAAGTCAGCAACGAGGAAGGAGTAACCAGTGCCAGCCTGGATGCTTACTGGTTCTCTTTTCCATTCACGCTGCCCTTTAGTACTTAGTATCTTATGGTTATTTTATATGTCGAGGAGCAGTATTTACTGGCTCAGTTACAAGTGGGGGACTAGGCACCCTGCAAAGGGAGGTCCAGGCTGAAGTCAAAAGTCCAGTTCCATTCTATGAGTACTTTAGGGGTGCGCCTACATAGTGCTCACGCCCTGGCTATTCTGAGAGCAGGGTTTTTGCAGTTATGATAGGAGCAGCAGGGTTTGTGTGTAGAAGAAAACCATGCACCATTACATCCAGAGAACTAAGCAATGCACGGGGACCTTTAAAGAAATAAAGTTAAGAATTCACTCAGATTGGTCACCCATTACAAATAAATATTTTTCTCTAGTATGTCAGTTTTGTAACTAGTCTTGTGTTGCTTAATGACAGGAGGAATTCATATTCAGGCAGTTTCTTGAACTATACTTAAACTTAACTGCTGTAGCCTAGGCTATGTGTACGGAGACCTGTTGCTCTCAGCTACAAACCTGCACAATATGTGGCTGTAATGAACATGGGGTGCAGTTTAACATAATGGCACTTACAGCTCAAAACAGAAAAGGTACAGACACTGAAATGTTCCAGCTTACCACTTCAAGGGTCAGTCATTTTGTAAGCTAAACAGTATTCTATTCCATAGCTAGACATCTGAATTTCTCCTGCTTTTCATTATTATGAAAAATGAATAGTGAATAGATTTGAATATTTGCTTTTATTTCTTTTAAAGTTTGTACTCAGAAGTAGAATAGCTAATGGCAGTTTTGTTTAACATATATGTACATGTGCACGCACACACACACACACACACACACACACACACACACACAATATATATTAGTGGTATTGGGGATTGAGTAAGGGCCTCATGCTTGCTAATCAAGTACTTTATCACTAAGCTACATCCAGCCATATATTTAATTCTTTCAAAATTGCTTTGTTGTTACCACAGTGGCTGCAGAAGGTATGTGTTTTATGTCATATGTTATACTAACATTATCAGCAATATTTTTTTTTTTTTTTTTGAGACAAGGTCTCTACTTAGTCCCGGATATCCTGGAACTTACTATGTACGCTGGTCTTGAACTCACAGAGATCCTCCTGCCTCTGCCTTTGGTGGGATTAAAGGCTTGCACCACCACGCCCCTGCCTGTAGTTTCCTTTTTAAAGTAGTGATCTGTTGTTGCTTAGCCTTTGCGTTTGGTATCCCACCTCCCTCCCTCTTCTCTCTCCCTCCTCATTTACTCTACCATCTCCTCTCATGTCTTGTCTTTTCAGTCTTTTCCCTTCCAGACAAGACATCACTGTGTAGCCTAGACTGGCCTGGAGCTAACTAGACTAGGCTGGCATCAAAGTAATGGCTGCCTTCCTGCTTCCGCCTCCTGGGATTACAGACTTGAGCCCCCTTGGTGCCCAGTGGCATGAAAGCCAGGCAGGATTGTGCATCCACTTTGCCAGCTGTCCAGATTTTTTTTAAGTAAACCAGAACTCCACATTTTATTTGAAGTTATCCCAATTAAAAACCATCAAGCCGAGTGCTGTAGGCTGGGTTCAGCTCTTGAAGACCAGCTTGTCATTGAGCCCTGAGTGTTGTTTTCACCTAGGTCTCTTTTCTAGAGTCCCACTGTTTTCTTCCCACCCTGAGCTCTCTTCAGTGGTCAGAGCAATGTAGAGCATCCTTCAAGGCTGAAGACCTTGGGGTTTCTGTGTTCTGTGCTCCTTTTCCTGGTGTCTTTTCACCTTCTGTGCAGGCATCCCATCCACATACTCATAGTGTCTGACACTTGCTAAGCTCTCACTGCATGTCTTGTTTCCTGCCCTACTGACCAGTGGTCCCCTCCCGATTCCACCAACCACCCCCTGGCTTATTCTCCACACCCCCCTCACACACCCCCTCACCCCACCCACACCCCCACCAGCTGTGTCCTTAATCTGCCTCTTGGCTTCTCAGCTGAATTTCTAATTTCATTGTTGCTGTCCCAGAACTCTGACCTGATAAGAAGGGCCAACCCCTTAAAGGCCTGTGTTCTGTGTTCCTTTCTGGACATCTTCCTGGACTCCCCTTGTCTTCTACTGTTGCTTTTTCTAATTCTGCAGTTTTACTTTTCACCCAGACAGGTTTGAGCCTCAAGATCACTGCCATCAGTCTCCATTACTTCAGAGTCACCCGCCCGTTCCATCCCCCACTCCCCTAGTCCCTACACTAATGAATGACACAGGGTAGCACCAACCTTACCTCTTCCTCTTTCTTATTCCCAGTATCCCTGGCACAGAAGCCGCTCGGCAGGTTCTGAAACCAAGTTCTTGGCTACTTATTGGCATTTAAGAAATGATATAGACTCAAACACAACCAGAATCTAGAAATGTAAGACATATACTAGGAACCAGTATCATTTCCTGCCAGTACACCAGAATGGCCTCGGGCTCCCACAGTTACCCCAGGTTATTCATCTTGCACACCCAGGTAGAACAGCTCACCACATCTTCAGGGAGGGAGGCCTGTGCCATGTTCAGACTTGACTAAAGCCATTAGAGTTCAACTCTGTTGAGACTTGTCGACCCTTCTGCAGCCCTAGCCATTGTATCTTATGCTTCATGATTCACACCATCCCAGCCTTATTTATCTGTTTTCTTATTTGATTCTCTCATCCCATCTTTTCTGATTGCTACTTCATTTAAGTTTGTCAAATGGATACTCTCTTCAAAGCTTGTCTCAAATACCACCTTGCTTCTTGGGGTTTGTGTGTACCCATGTGTGTGCATTTGGAGGTTTGAGCAGGACTTTGGGTATCTTCCCATATTAGTGACCTCCTAACTGCATAGAGACTGGCTCTCTCAGTGAACTGGCAGCTTGTGTGGTTAGTCTAGGTTGGCCCATCTCTGCCCCTCAAAATTGGGTTACAGATGTGTAATTGTTGAGTTCTGGGGATTTGACCTCAGGTCCTTATGCTTGCAGAACAACCGAGCCATCTTCACAGTCCCAACATTCACTTAAACAAACAAACAAAAAATTAGGGTCTGTGTAGCCTTGGTTGGCCTAGAACTTCCAGGAGTTTTCCTGTGTCTGTCTTTGGCTTGCTGGAAAAGGCATGTGCCACAATACCAGGCTTTGTTTTTGGTTTTACTAGGGTTTTACTATGTAGAATTTTCTGGTCCAGAATTTGCTATGCACACCAGGCTGGTCTTGACTTCATAAGTACTGAGATTAAAGGTTCACACCACTACACTAACATACACTTTTTAAAATTAAAACATTTACTATGCTCTTTTATATAGCCAGAAACATTTCACTTTCAACATTTGGACCAATATCCATTTATTAAAATATATTTTCTTATGCTGTTTTCTAGGGCCTTAATTTTTTTTATGTTTACTTATTTTATGTGTATGGATCATCTGCCTGCATGTATGTATATGTAAACCATGTGCATGCCTGGTGCCCACAAAGGCTAGTAGAAGGCATCAGATTCCCCCAGGTCTGGAGTTACAGGTGACTGTGAACTGTCACGTGGGTACGGGGAATCAAACTTCAGGTCTTCTGGAAGAGCAGCCAGTGCTCTTAACCACTGAGCCATCCACCAGCCCTGAAAGGGCATAGTTTTAGCAGTCAACTGAGGTCCTGTTACTGCTTGTCATAGAGCAGTGAAGGGAATTAATGATTAGGGAGCCTTTAGGAAGCTTGCACTGGGTTAGAGAGTGTTGAGGTGAATCTTCCATGTTAACATTTAGAACTTTTTTAAATGCCATAAAATGATATATTTGTGAAGACTTGTGAGTAGTTCTTAGCTAGGGCTGACAGATGAGGTAGTTGGCAGTGTCATCAGAGCCCCCCAGCAGAGGCTGTTGTTTGGGGAGGGGGAGGCCAGGGATGCTGCTGACATTCTGCATTGCCCGGAACAGCTGCTTGCAGTAGAGTTATCTAGTCTCAGATTCCAGTAGTGCCAAGTCAAGGAAATCCTGATGTGGCCAAATCCAAGGATTTGTAGAGCTTTTGGGGCCCTTGTTTGCCAGGAAGAGGACTCGGACTCGGTAGTAAAGTGTGTGTGTGTGTGTGTGGTGTGTGTGTGTGTGTGTGTGTGTGTGTACATATCTATTCTATCTTTAAGATAGTTTTAGATCTATATTGCTCTTCATTTTAATTTACTGAAATTTATACTAATGGAAAGAAGCTAATGCATACTACACATTCTTACTTTAGTAAGCAATTAACTATAGGAGTAAATATCAAAATGAAGAAAGGCAGTTTAGAATGATTACGTTATTTTCTGGTGGGTTTATTGACAGAATTAAAAAAAAAAAAACCAAGCAAACAAAACAAACAAAAAATCCCCAAACCATTTACCAATTAGATGTATAAACGAATCTGAGTTTGGGGCTGGAGCCATGGTTCAGTGGTTAAGAGCACATACCGCTATTGCAGAGGATCTGAGTTTTATTCCCAGCACCCACATCTAGCAGCTCTCAGCTCCAGGGGATCTGATGTCCCTCTGTTCTCCTTGCTCATGCAGACATATACATGTATATATAAATAATATCTTTAAAATAAATGAACCAGAGTTAGCATACAATGTTTTAAAATTCTCCAGATGTCTGTGTAGCTTATTATTTATTTTGCTTTTTTTCCTCCCCTATGGAAAATAAGCTCTATGAGGATCTTGGGTGTCCTACAGCTCCTACAACAATCCCTGGCTTATTGTAGTTGTTCACAAACTACCTGCTGAGTGTGATACACCCAGACACTGCTGCTTCCTCCTGTAGGCGGAGTGATAGGAGGAAGTAGAATTTCTTTTTAGCTCAGAGTCAGAATTAATTCCAAAGGTGACTGACTGAGCTCATGCCAGCCACCTGGTGCTGGGTTTTATCTTGCAATAATCCTTTTATGCTTCTTAACTCAAGGTGCACTCTGTTGAGGAGGCATACAGAGGGCTGTGTGGGTAAACTGGCTTCTGCTCTCTTTCTTGTTGCTCCCACTTGGAGGCATCATGGGGGAAATGTGGGCTGAGCTACCATTGAAAGACAACGCCCATGTGTGCCCTGGCCATTTCATATTTAGATTGCTGTTGTCTCAGAAAAAAACAAAACAAAACAAAAAACGACAGAAAACCACCTAATGGTTTGGGAAAGAATGGATTTCCCATGCTGTTGTAATTTTGCCAGTTAGTATGGTGCAGTAACAGAAGGTTCCAGCCAGAGGGCTGATCCCTTGAGGTCCAGTGTGGTCTTTTCTTTGGAACTAGAGCCCCTTCAGGAAGAGCAGTGACAGGTCCACTGAGACAGCTTGGGGTTCTCTAGACCCTGCCCAGAGCACTTGCAAGCTGCTGGACCATAGGTCTTGGCAAACATTGCTATGGTAAATTGTATCAATGTAAAATTCTTTTTTTTTTTTTTTGAAGTCTGAAAATTAAGTTTTGGCATTTTAAATTTTGTGGTGAATTTAAAATTTTACCACTTATCTATTTATTTAGATACAAGATATTGCTGTGTTATAACTGAGACTTTAGCCAAGTCATTTGGAGGTTTTTATAGTAAGCTATTTTAAATGGAATTCATGTGAAAATACTATGGATGTCTCTTAACAGATTTTTTAATTTTAAAAAATACTAAAATTTAACTTACATTTCTTTTATATCTACTCCCTTGTTATTGTTGTTTTAATAAGGGAACAAAGACAGTTTGATTGCCAAATAAGCATTGAATCAAACTGCAGTCATGTAATAAATAACCTGCTAAAGCAATTGAAAAGAAAAAACCAATCACACCCTTTGGTAGTCCAGAAAAGGCATTCTATACATGCTTAGTTGTCATGTATCCACATGGAAAATAAGGTTTGTATTTTTCATTAAGTAAAAGTTACATCTTGGAGATCAGTGTCTGAGTCTTCTAAAACTATCAGGAGTTGGTGATAATCCATTTTTTATTATTAACTTTTTACAGTTGTAGTATGGTACACATAGTTTGCCACCTTACCCCTTTTTTGTGTATATGTATAGTGTGCATTCTTGTTTGAGCACTTGTGTATGTGGACATGTGATGTTGAGTGTCATTTGTTACCGTTCTTCACCTATGTTGAGGTGCAGGGAGTCTCCCACTTGAACTCGGAGAGCTTCGGGATTCCACTAGTCTGGCTAGCCACCTGCTCCGGCTTCTGATCACTGGAATTATAGATGCCTACCCATATGCAAGTCAGGTGCTTTATCTGCGGAGCCCTCCCAGCCCCATGATAAACCTCTTTGGGGAACTGCTATGCTGTTTTTCACACTTGCTGTGCCACTTTTTGCTCTTAACCCCCACAAGGGTTCTGCTTTTCTGCTTGCTTGCCTGTACTTTTTTTGTTTATTTGTTTTTTGAGACAGGATTTCTCTGTGTAGTCCTGGCTGTCCTGGAACTAGCTCTTATAGACCAGGCTAGCTTTGAACTCACAGAGATCCACCTGCCTCTGCCTTCCAAGTGCTGGGATTAAAGGCATGTACCACCACTGCCTGGCTGCCTATACTTCTTATTATCCGTTTTTGAATAGTAGGTGTCCTACTGAGTATAGTTACTTGTGGTGTGGTTTGCATTTCCCTAATATCTGCCAAAGTTGTGCATGTTTTTTGGAGCCACTCCTTTTATTTCAAAGGAAAAATTGCTGGCTGTGGTAGAGTTCAGGGCTAACTCAAATATTTTTCATTACTCTTAGGGCCATTGCCTTCTTTTCTTATGGAATAAATGAGGCATGTAAGATCTGCTTGGTCAGTTATGACTGCAGTTTCTCTAGAGGGAGAGATGGGAATGAATGCTATTACAGTTAAATCTCCCCTTTAAAGTCAGAAACAACAACCCACCACCAGACTGCAGCTGACAGTTGGGTTCCAGTTTGGGAGTTGGATGAGGGGAGGAACCATCTAATACTTGTTGACTGGACTTCCATGGTCATACCTCAAAGCCTATTCTTGTTTTGTCTTTTAAGCAGAAGAATTCAGGTTAACTTGTATCTTCTCATATGGCTAGAGGATGGGTTAATTCTTCCTTGAGCATTCTGAGAAGAGTCGTGCACAGTCTTCTTTCTGTATGACATGTCCTGTTTACTTAAGAAAGGCCTGACACATTTCACATGCTTGTTACTTGAAATGATTTTGTGAGGTTCACATGTAATTTATGTATCCAGTCATCCTGGCTTCCCTGTGATGAAGACACAAGTACACCAATATTAAGTGGCCTGATTACCACCTGATTAGCAGGACATAAGAGAGTGCTTTCCCTAGAGTTTAGGAGTGAGTGGCAGTGCTGCCTCCAGGGCTGTCCTAGTGTCTGCTCCTCTCAATTAATAGAGTAATTGATAGCTAATGTTGGAAACTTTAAATCATTGTTCATTATAAAATCAGCTTTGACCTATTTGCCCTTCTGTTTTTTAGTGAGTGTGGATGTTTTGCCTATATATGTGTTTCTGTACCACTTATATGCCTGGTGCCTATGGAAGCCAGCGAGGGTATTGGATTCCCTGGAACAGGAATTATAGACAGTGTATGCCATTGTGTGAGTGCTGGGAGCCAAATTCTGGTTCTCTGGAAGAGCAGCCAGCGATCTCAACTTCTGAGCCATCTCACCAGCTTCTTTTTTATTATTTTTAAAAAAATGTTTAACACCAAAATTGACATTTAAAAAAAATTAGCCCAGAATTCTGTGTTAAGTTGATGGTAGAATAAAAAGAGTCATCCTAAGTTAAGTAAGGTACTTCCTTGAGAGCTAAACAGGCACGTTTGGCTGCCATTTAAACTTTTACCTGCTCTGTTTCTTGGAAGAGTATATTCTGCTGGCTCAGGTGGGTACCTGGTGGGGGTCACTGGCCTTGCACTCAGCTGGAGCAGAGGAAATTTTTTCCTCTGGGTTTGTGCAGGAGTTTTGGAGTTTCACTTCCTTGGTAGGAAGCTGGCATCACTTCTCACAGAGCAGGTGACCTCAGTGGCTTCTGGCATGGGTTTTCCAGTGACGAAGCAGCTCAAATCCAAGGCTGATAACACCTTAGATGTAGATGGGGTCTCTCTGTGAAGGCTCTTCTCAACATCACATCTCATAAGATCCATTTGTTTGTTTGTTTGTCTTCAAGACAGGATTTTGTGTAGTCCTGCTTGTCTTGGAGCTCACTCTATAGACCAGGTTGGCCTTGAACTCACAGAGATCCACCTGCCTCTGCATAATTCTTTGTTCTCAACACTGGTATTCAGATTAGCATTTAAAATAAAGTGTAGCTGGGTATGGCTATGCAGGTCTGTAACACCAGCACTTGGTAGGCTGAGGCAGGAGGATTGCCAGTTTGAGGTTATTCTGAAAACAAACAAAAACAACCCCAAAACAAACAAACAACTGCGAGAGCCTGCCTCAAAGCAAACAACACAATCTAGTGTATTAAAAAGTGCACAAACCTTAGTGCACCCAACTCTAATTTGCAAATGATTAACAATACCGTAATTCTTCCGACAAAAGCAAACAAAGCCTTAAACCAATAGCTGGCTGCAATGGATGTATTGGTGGCTGCAGTGGGTGGATGAGTGGCTTCAGTGGGTGGTGAGTGTCTGCAGTGGGTGGATGAGTGGCTGCAGTGGGTGGATGAGTGGCTGCAGTGGATGCATAAGTGGCTGCAGTGGATGCATAAGTGGCTGCAGTGGGTGGTGAGTGGCTGCAGTGGGTGGTGAGTGGCTGCGGTGGGGGTGAGTGGCTGCAGTGGATATATGAGTGTGAGTGGCTGCGGGGTGGGGGTGGATGAGTGGCTGCAGTGGATGCATAAGTGGCTGCAGTGGATATATGAGTGTGAGTGGCTGTGGGGGTGGGGGGTGGATGAGTGGCTGCAGTGGGTGCGTGAGTGGCTGCAGTGGATATATGAGTGTGAGTGGCTGCGGGGGTGGGGGGTGGATGAGTGGCTGCAGTGGATGAGGTCCTTGACATTTGTAAAGACAGACTTCTGAAACGTTAAGAATCTGTCTAAAGTCTAGGAGAGAGAAGCAGAGAGTGGGCTGCTTTCTAGTGGGACTGATCTTTTCTTCCTTTGTGGTAGTGCTGGGATGAAACTGAGGGCTTGCACATGTTAGGCCCTCACCCAGCCGCTAACCTGCTTCCTAACCCTTACTAGGTTTTTTTTTCTTTCTCTTACAAAGTTGTGCACACATAATTCCATTACCCTGATATGATTCTATTGGGTCCTTTCCTTTCCAGTCTGTTTCCACATACACAATTTAGCTTAGCTATAATTAACATTATATTGTGTTCTGGTGTGATTAATGTTTTAATGACACTTTCTCAAGTTTTTCCACAAAACATTGTAGTGACTACTTGTTTCATAATTTTAAGTTTGGTTTTCTCCTGTAGGAGTTAGTATGATTCTTTTCATGGTTCTAGTGATTTTTTTTATTTGGTAGATTTCTTTTTAGGCTATTTCCTGGAGTAGGGTTACTGGTCGAAGAACATGAAAGTTTTACAGCTTTTAAAATATACTCCGAGTGTTTGATAACACTCAGAGCATTGGAAAGCTGGAGGAGGTTAGACCCGAGCCCTGCTGACTCAGTCAGACCCCACTTCCCGGTCTTGGATTTTACCTCAGATTTTCAGACATGGCCAGAGCAGCCTCTCCTGCATAGTCTGGGAGCTCAGAGTGATATATTCAGGAGTTGAGACTAGCCCTTCTGGATACTAACCTTGGAGGTGGATCTGCTGTCAGTTTTCTGGAGCAAGGGTGCTGATAAACTGTCCACAGTTAGAAACGTGGACTGCATAGATTCACCGCACCGTCTCCTGCAAGATCACGAATCCTTTAGGAAGGGCCGAATGGTAGCTCTCTTCCCTTTCACTGTAGAACCTCTTCAGAAGGGGACTCTAGGAAACAACCAGTGATTTCTATTAATTTAGCAATACCTTTTTTTTTTTAACTTTGAAATTTCTATGAAAGAAAATTATTTGATTAAAGATCTTGAACTAGAATAAGATTACCATTTCTAGATGGGATTAGTCTTAGAAAAGTTTTCAGCTATTTTTCTGTTTTAGCTGGTATGTTTCTAGATTAAGGGATGTGGTAAGTTTCCCTTGTTCTAGGGAAAAGCATTACTTGACTAATTGTAGTTTTGCTTTTTCTTATAACATATAGTGTTTTATTAAATTTTCTTCCTAAGAGAATTCAAAAGATTATTTTTCCTTTAACTATTGTCACTAACAGTTTGCTTTACCTCTTGGTGAGATTTCATTACAACTAATTTCAGCAAGACCTGGAAACCACTTTCATTGTGAAAAGCCAGCAATGAGATTAGCTCAATGATGGCCACCACTAAGGAGACACAAATGTCTGTGTTCCTAAGGTGTACTGCTGGTCACCTGACCATTGGCTGCTGGAACTTACATCCATTCATTAAATTATAGTTCTGGAAATTTCAGGTTAAAGATGAGGGCATGTGTCTGGAGATTTAACTGAGTTCCCCTGAGTCCATGTAAATTCTAGTCTCTAAAGTACCTTCATTTGTTGTAGAAACAAATAGCTTTCTAGACTTTTAGTTGGACAGAGTTGGAGAGTTAACAAGAGAGGGAAATCAGTAATTTGGGATTTGAAGCATTATTATTGTGTAAATTTTAAAAAAAAAGATTTTAACTTTGGTTTTAACACTTCAGAGCAGTTTTCAGTGCTTGTGGGTATATGTCTAGGAGGCCAGTGATTCCAGAGAACCCCTGAGGTGTCTTCCCTGGCTGCTTCTCAGCCTCCTGTGGGAGGGGTTGCTGTGCACTGTTCAGAGTTTGGGAATGCAGAGGGAAAGTGCTTGGGCTCCTTTCTTCACAAACATGGCAGCTAGCTTGTAGTCAGTCTAAGAGTCAGTCCTGCTGCGACTTGCCCAGGGACAGTTATCTTTAGGGTGCTCGTGTGTCCCCTGAGGCTCCCCTGTGATAAATGCCTCAGTAGCATAGACTAGGAAACAGTGCAGGCCTTTAAAGGAGAAAGTGTAATGTTGCTTTCCAACACTTTAATGTACTTTGAAGGGATTGTGTTGGCTATGCAAATGTGGGTGCCTTCTTTGTCATATTCTTTCTGCTTTTATTTTCCTTCTTCACCTCCCCCCATCCTCTCCCCCTCCATTTTCCTTTCTTTCAAATACTGTCACAGGAATTAGTCAGATTTACCTGTTTTTAAGCAGGGTAAGTTTTGAATTGTCATGACTAGGAATTAATTTGCAGTCTAGGTGGATGGTAGGTTATTGACAGGTGATTTGAATTCAGTTTCTCTATGAGATTCCTCTTGCAGTACTGTGCTACACACTTGGTCCTGGCACTTTTTGATCATTTGGATAATGTTTGTTTATGTCAGTAGCTCTTCAATGCTGTCAAGTGCATCTGCCTATTGAGCCTGCTGCTGCAGTTAGAGCCTGCATCTGATGGCATTTCCTTCTTTTTGTGTGTGTAGGTTGCACAGAGCATTGAGGATCACCATCAAGAAGTGATTGGCTTCTGCAGAGAGAATGGTTTCCATGGCTTGGTGGCGTATGACTCTGATTATGCACTGTGCAACATCCCCTACTACTTCAGTGCCCACGCCCTGAAACTGAGCCGCAATGGGAAGAGTC
This sequence comes from Cricetiscus sungorus, assembly GCA_030556225.1. Lineage (NCBI taxonomy): Eukaryota > Metazoa > Chordata > Mammalia > Rodentia > Cricetidae > Cricetiscus > Cricetiscus sungorus. Next base: position 16,801,625 of record JANBXA010000190.1, on the reverse strand, counting down.
TCACCACAAGCCAATATCTGATGCACGAAGTTGCCAAGCAACTGGACCTGAACCCAAACCGTTTTCCTATTTTTGCTGCTCTGTTAGGTAGGTGGAGTAGTGTGAAAACTGCTTTCTAAGGGGATGGTACAGTAAGCATACTGATGTATCTTTTGAAGATTTTCTGCCTGAATGTTTGGGTTTTGCATCTGATGTTTGCATTTAAGAATGAAAGAAAGAATGGGCTCTTCAATTGCATTTTCATTTGATTTTTTTTTTTTTTTTTTTTTTTTTGCTAGTAATGTATTGTTCTTGTTTCTAAGCTTTTGTTTGAATGTTGTTCTATCCAGGCTGAAAAACTTACTGAATCACATATGCTAACACATGCTCACTATGAAAGTGTTAGTGGTCATCAAACTGGTAGCATAAAGTATGTTTAAAAAAGAAGAAATTATGTGCCTAGCATTTTAGCACAAGCCTGTAATTCCAGCATGAAGGAAACTGAGACAGGAGGCTCACTATTTCGTGGCCAGCAACTTTTTGAGACCCTGTCACAAAAAACAAATGGGTTTAAGAGATGACTCAACAATTAGGAGAGAATTGCTCTTGTAGAGGACCTGAGTTTAGTTCCCAGCACCCATGTTGGGTGGTACTTGCACACATATGTATTTCCACATAGAACATGCATGGGCTGGAGAGATGGCTCAGCATTTCTCTTTGAAAGGATCTGGTTTCAGTTCTCAGCACCCACATGACAGCACACAACTGTCTCCAATTCTAGTTCCAGGGAATCTGACACTCTCACATAGACATATATGTAAGCAAAATGCCAATGCACATGAAATAAAACACAACATATAATTCAAATTGAATCTTTGATTGGAGATGGTTCAGAGGTTAAGAACACTTACTGTTTTTGCAGAGGACCCCCACCCCCATCTGGCATCCAAATGGTTGCTTGGGAGTTCACAACTATCTATAACTCTAGTTTCAAGGGATCTATTGATAACTTCTTACCTGTGGGCACCAGGTACACACATGTACAGCACACATACATACCTGTATACATACATATAGGTAATACACTTGAATACATACAATAAATTAGTTTAGAATTAGGGAAAAAAAATCTTGCTGGGTGGTGATGGTGCACACCTTCATCCCAGCACTTGGGGGTGGGGGTATTTCTGAATTTGAGGCCAGCCTGGTCTACAGAGTTGAGTTCCAAGACCACACAGAGAAACCCTGTCTCAGAAAGCTAAAGGGAAAGAAAACCAGACCAAAAAAATCCCCCTTAAACACAAAGAACATATGCCACAGGGCCAAAGCATTGCTATAATTGGCTCCCAGTGACCTTGTAGCAGAGGTTAAAAATCCCATGAAGAATTGTTTTGCTATTTTTCCAGAAAGACAACTATATTACTTAAGTACATTTCAAGAGTTACCATGTACATGTACAAATTTTTTGTTTGTTTGCTTTTTTGTTTTTTGCTTTGTTTTTGATACAAGATTTCTCTGTGTAGCCCTTGCTGTCCAGGAACTTGCTTTGTAGACTAGGCTGGGCTAAACTCATAGAGATCCTTCTACCTCTGCCTCTTGGGTGCTGGATTAAAGTTGTGCCCCATCACTGCCCAGCTGCACTTGGGTGCCTTTTACTTTGTACCTGTCTTGTATAGTTCCATTCCTGTTAACTTACCCTTCCTGTGTCTTTGCTATGTGTCAAGCTAACTTTTTTTTTTTTTTTCAATAATTTTACCCAAGTAGAAATGTATATATTTTTGGAGTGAGGTTTTCCTGTGACTTAACTCCTTGGTTCTCTGCTTTTGATACTTCCCTTTAGGAAGCTGCATAGTCTTTATCAAAGTTACTGTGCTTTCTGTGGAGTTATCCCATTCTGGGAAATTAATTAGATAGTGGGTTATGTTTAGAAATTGCTAGTTTCCAGAAAGGTAGGTGTGTGTAGGTCAGAGGTTAGTCTGCAGTGACATTCCTCTGGACATTGTCTACTTTTGTTGTTGATGATGGGACCTGGGGCTCATTAGTAAGTGTAGGCTAGCTGGCTAGTGAGCCCTAAGGAGGATCCATGTGTGTCTGGAGCAGGTACCCACATGCACGTGCGCCTCATGTTGGGATTATAACGGTTGTGCCTTTATACATGTCTTTTTATGTGGGTTTTGGGGGTTACAACTTGGGTTTTCATGGTTGCAAGCTAAGCATTTGCCAACTGAGCTATCTCTGGCACCAGACTTTTATAGTTTATAGTTTTTTATAAGTAGTTTTGGCTTTTTCTTTTTTACAAAACAGTTTTATATTTTGTTGTATAATAGTAGAATATTACTTTTACAAGTTGTTTATTTAGATCTAGTTACAAATATAATTTCTTAACAGAATTTTTGTGTTTTGAGACTTGGAAGATTAAAACATGAAATGTATTTTCAGAAGTCATAATGTAAAAGGATACTTTTTTGGATATTAAAAGCATGTGTTGAGCTGGGCATACATACTCAGCATTTAGAAGGCTGATACAGGATGATTGGGAATTTGAGGCCAGCCTGGGTGACATTAACATGTCACCCAGTAGAGCTTTTTTTTATAGCCAGGCAGTGGTGGTACACGCCTTTAATCCCAGCACTTGGGAGGGAGGAGACAGGTATTTCTCTGAATTTGAGGCTGTCCTGGTCTACAGAGCAAGCTCCAAGACAGCCAGGACTGTTATGCAAAGAAACCCTGTTGACCATGACCACTTCCACCAAAAGAACTTATTTTATTAAAAAAGTTGTAATAATATGGTAGGTGCCACGTTACGTCGATGATCAGAGTTTACTTAAGTGCTAAGCAAAATGAGTTTTACCTAGAATTTGACATAATAAATACTTGATTTTCTGTTTAAGAAATACTTAATATATTTCTTTGTGATACTATCAACACATACTTTTCAAGATAATTAGAAATTTTGAAATAAGTGAAGAAAACAATCCAGAGTAATACTAGGTTTGTATATCCCTGTTACTTGGAAAAATAAGGCAAGAAGATCATCTAAGTCTTGTTGGGCAATTAGTAAGGCCCTGTCACAAGACAAAAAGTAAAAAGTGTCTTGAGGGTGCAGCTTAGTGGTAGAGTGATATCAGCTCTGTGTTCAGTTCTCAATAGTTAACAACAAACAAACACATAAAAAAGGAGGAAAAATTATCCAGTTAATTTGAGTATAGAACTAGTCTGTTTAAGAAGTTTAGGCAAAATATATGCAAATTATGAGTAAGATTATTTATTTTAGATTTTGTAAGAATTTCATTGTCTTTAAAGCTATTTTGTTTTTTGTAATAGAAAGTGCAGCTATTTAGAATTTTATTTTAGGGAGGTTGAATGGAATAATTATTTAAATGTTTGAGGTGAGTTTTTACAAAGTCCATTACTGATACTGGAATTAACTTCATATTTTCTTAAGTTGAATCTTTAAAATAACTCTGAGACTTGGTTATTTTACAATAAAATTTCTATGCAGTCCACTAACAGCAGTAAGGAGCACAGAGCCCAGTTGTACGCACAGCTGGGGCTTATCTATCTGTGTTGAAGTGGATATCCTGGGGTTCACACTGTGTGTTTGGGATAAGATGCTGTAGCAGTGATACAAAGGTTTCACTTTGCCTGTTAGGTAGTTAATGAATCTGATGCTTTGATAGGGAAGTGATTAAACCATAATACAAATATCACAGAGTTATCTAGGAAATTATCCCTTTTAAATTGCAATGAGTGTCCCAGCACCCTCTAGATGTTAGTGTTTCAGACACTCAAGCCTGCTGTGAGAGTAGAATACCTTTGAGAATGTAGTTCTCACTTGTAAAGTGGCATAGCCCTAGAGGAGGACAGACAGCTCAGATATTGTAGTCTGTGCTCTGTCACAGATAGTTGTGGGTGGTGGGTGATTCATGCTATAACACCGTTGTTGTTGCTTAATCTTCCTAGGGAAGATTTTATAACCACAGACTCCACATCTGGCTAGATAATTGTCAGGTAATTTTGAACCACAGTGTTTTGGGAACACATGAACACTTAGGTCTGGTCCCTGTGTGACTTCCTGGAGTCCTGAATTGACTTTTTGCATTCTACTGGGAAGTTGCTTCAGTGTGGAGCACCGTGAAGTTCTTAGTGTGAATGAATGATGTCCAAGCTCTACTGAAAATTCACTTGGTGCTTGAGTCAGCTGTAAGGGCTGCCGGATATGTGTGTTGCTTCATCGTTGTATAATGTGAAGAAATGTTTGGTTTCTGCTTGAAAGGTGAATGTGTTTTCCAGCATATAGTGATGTAGAAGTTTCCCTGTGTCACAGATAATGATGGCTTTTATACTATCCACATTTATGTTCTAGGAAATCACATACTACCTGATGAGGATCTGGCTTCCTTTCACTGGAGCTTACTTGGTCCAGAGCATCCACTCGCCTCTCTGAAGGTACAAACGTTGCTTGGTTTCCCAGCATTTGACTCACCACTGTGACTTTGCTATCGCATGAACAATGCATTGTGGACTTCACTGAAGGAGGGGGCATTCTGTGTGGGTATCAGTGTCTTGTTTGGGACTCAACTTGGGATCTGCTCTATAGTAATAAGCTTCCTTCCTTGTTCTCACACATTCCTTCAAAACCACCTTCAAAGGATGTCCTGTGCATCACTAGACAAGAAGATCTTTGAGATGCAGTTTTTATAGATGAACATTTGTACTTAAGATACTAATTTTTTCCGATAGGTAATGTCATCTGTCACTTAGATCAACATCTTTTAGTACAGCCTGAGAATTTCATAACTGTTAGCTTTCTACGGTTATGAAATAGTCTAATGCAATGCTTCTTGAATGATGGGAGAATGGTTCATTTGCACTGGTTATTAACATGTTTTCTTACTCATTCCCCTTTTGGCTCTCTGTTTGTGATAGTGATGAGCCTCAGAAAGGCAGCATTTCACTAGGCTGCTCTGAAGCAGGGTGGTGTGGACATGAGGGCATTAGCTGGCTCCTGTCCATGACACTTGGCTGCCATTATCAATTGTTAGGTGTCTTGGGAAATGCAAAGTTGGGGACTTGGACATTGTGTCATTTCCATCTTTGGGACCAGCTTCCTTAGAGTCAAGGGAAAAGGCAGAGTGGGTGGTTTCCAGAGGTGTGCCACAAAGTCTGAGCTCACTTACAGTGACCCTCCTGCCATAAACAGTTGTAATTGCTATTCAGTTTCAAATAGGAGTTTTTCTTTCATCACATTATTATTGATTTCCTGGAGGGAAATCTCTCAAAAAAAGGGTTTCTTTTTTTGTTTCTTGCTACTTGGAACCTCTTTTTCCTCTCTCATCTGCACGCTTTGAAATAGTTTGTTTTCACCGCTCTTCATTAGGATTGCCTTCAACTTCTCTTGAAAGCGAATTTCCCTTTTCTTCTAGAAATCCCTTGTTTTTGCTTTTTTGCTCTTCAGAGAAAAGCTTTCCTTTTGCTGTTGGGGTGGAGTGTCTCCTGTGTCTTAGGAGTGGGGACAAGACCTGATGGCCTGGCTCTTGCATGCTTGATGATGGCCAGTGGAGTAGAGGCTGTGCTGAGCGCCAGATGCTGCACCTGTGCATTTTGGCCCTTTAAGCATTGGGCCCTTATCAGTGGGGAAATTCCTGGGCACTTGCTGTAGGGGATTTGCGTGGGACTCTGAGACCTCCCACTATATGCATAAATAGTCACATGTTCGGCTGAGGTGCCTTTGTTTGCGCCCCATAAGCCTAATGTGAAGAATAATTTGAAGGATTGTTGGGGACCCAGCTTAGTAAGTATATGTAATGCTGAAAGGAGAGAAAGATGTTTGCCCACATAGCCATCATCTTGTTGACATTTTCCTATAAATTATATCAGACATGTCTGTGTCTGTTTGGAAATGGAAATGAGTTGCAGTTGTCACAGCACTTCTCCTGTGCATATTTCTGTCATTCTGCATCATTGTACCTACCACCGAGAACGTCATCCCAGTGTATTAACAACCAGGAACAAAACTCACAGCAATTCCCAAATAGAAATTTGAGTATTAGGTCTATCTTGCGTTTTACCTTAAAAAAAAAAAAAAAAAAGACTTTTTTTTTTTCTTTTGGTGAAGTTGGGAGGAAAATGTGAGGGAGGTTAGGGGAAGTATTGGAAGGGAAGGAATGAGAGATGAGCTGGATCCAAATACATTTTAAGTATGAATATTAAATATTTAATAAACTTTATATTTACTATTTATGTGTATGCTCATTCATATACACATATCTCTTAGAGATGTCGAAGGACAAGTTGGAGGAGTTGCTTTCTCTGAAGATTGGATTTAGGTTGTCAGGCTTGAAGGCCAGCAGCATGTTACCCCTGCTGAGTGTTCCTGCTGGCCCCACTTTGAAGTTTTCCAACCATCCAGTCAGTGCTCTTCACCATTGAGCCACCTCTCTAGCTGTTGTTGGCCAATTTGATGTTTAGATTTCTTTGTAGGCACTTTCTGTGTGTAGCACTGTCTGTCCATGCTTTTTTGGTGAGGATGGGCTTCTTGTCATAATGTTATCTGTAGAGTGAGTGAGGACCTCATGTGATAGGTCTGTGGTGGACTGGGTAGCGGAGTGTAATACTTCTGAGAGTCCTGGAGAAGACCAGGAGGAAGGGTGCAAAGGGAGGCTCCAGGCTAGTGTTTGTGCCTTCTCTGCTTGCCTTGCGATGCTGTAGGTTCATCTGACATAACAGTGTAATGACAGTAACTCATGTCCTGTCTTGTTGAGTCCAGACCAGGTGGACTCCATCACTTTGTGCTCAGGACTCACCTTACTCTGAAAGTCAGGACAGTACTGGAATGAAGTGACATTCAGTGCTGCTTTCTCATCTCTGTCCTGGCCAGCACTGTTGTTAACACTACATCCCAGTGCAGTTTTGTTCCCTAGAGAAAATTAATATTTAAGACTAGACCATGGGTGTGGGGATGTAGTCAGTACAGAGTGCTTCTATCCTTGGCTCTGTGTGGCTGTGTGGATTTAGTGCAGACATGGATTTTCAAGACTACACTTAGGTCAGAAATGGAGGGTGTACCATTCCAGCTTTGTGGGCTTCCTGGCTTCTTCAAGTCTCTGGCTTAGGCCTTGTCCAGGTTGGCCTCTCTTGTTGGTCTTTTGGGACTAGTCTTTTCCTCAGTGAGACATTGCCTTTCCCATGGGCTGTGTTAAGTATGGTTTTCTGTATAGGATTCCCCTTACTGTCTTAACTTGCTCAGGCTCAGGCTAAGGCTCAGGCTCAGGCTCAGGCACAGCTGGTTCCCATATTCAGTTCTCCAGGAGCCCTGTCTTCCTACCTATAACTGCTGTCTTACAATGTAGAACTCACATTCAGAGCTGTGTAACCATCACAGAATATTTTCGTTAACTCCGGAAGAAATGTTGTATTTACTAATATACCTCAATTGCTGGGTGATGATAAACTCTGTCTCCTCATTATGAATAGAATCAGACACCATACCATTTTTGCATTTGTTTCTTTCACTTGCCAAAAATACTTTCAGGGTTTGCTGATACTGTGCATGTCTCAGCACCTCATTCCTTCCTGGGGCTGGATGACACCCATTGTACATAATATTGTGCCACATTTTGTTTGCTTGCCAGTCTGTTGACTTTTAGGTTGTTTATACTTTCCGGTGATTATAAACTCTATTATAAGCCATTGGTGGCGCACAACTTCAATCCTAGCACTCAGGAAGCAGACGCAGGTGGATTTCTGTGAGTTTGAGGCCAGCCTGGTCTACAGAGCAAGTTCTAGGACAGCCAGGGCTGTTACACAGGGCTGTCTCAAAAAAATAAAATCAAAAACCATGAAGTTTAAAAAAAATTAAATAATACATTCTATTATGAACACATTGGCACACTTTTTTATACATTTTGTCATTTCTCCTCAATGTCTAGGCTGTGTGCTGATTCTATGCTTAGTTATGCTGTGGAGTAGCTGTACAATTTCTGTCCCCTAGCAGACGTGGAAGGTTACTTGTTACTGTCTGTTCTTGTATTTAGTCACCCTAGTGGTTAATGAGGCCTTCATTTTGTTTTCAAGTTGACTTTCTCTAATAACTAATGTTGTTGCCCATTTTTTCCTATGCCCATTGGCCCCATTTCCCTGTCTCCTTAGGGTGAAGGTCAACTTGGATCCTTTGCCATTTTTAAATTGAGTTATCTTCATCAAATTAAAACAGAATTTATTATGCTCAGATGCAATTCTGTTAGACACGAGATTTGCAAATGTTTTGTCTTTTTTGATCTTTGAAACAGCGAGTTTAGTTAGCTTCCAGCATCGGTCCTCCGCAGTGCTGGGATTATAGACGTGTACCTCCATGCTGAGCCTGTTGTTGCCATTTTTCTCCTTCTCAGTGGTGTCTTACTAATTTCCTTATCACTAACTTGGTTACATTTTTGTCATTTGCTCTATTCCCACCAGCTATAGCCCTTGGGCCTTGGTGTGCCTTAGTTTAGTGTAGACACATCCAGTTTGCATCTTTGGCCCTTTTGTAATCTAGTGCAGTCTCCTGTCTCTAGAGCCAAGAGCCCGGTTTTGTAGAAGTTTCTTTATAACAAATGAATATCCATGTGCAAACATGAGAATATTAACATTAGAAGAAAGTAGTCTGTAGGTAATGGTGCACACTTTTAATCCCAACATTTGGCTCTCTGAGTTTGAGGCCAGTCTGGACAAAGAGTTCCAGGACAGCAAGGACTATTAAAACATAGAGAAACCCTGTCTCTAAAAACAAACAAAAACCCCACAGAATTAAACAGAAAACAAAAGACATCCACCACCATCTCATATTAGAAGAAAATCTTTATAACTGTCAATTACAGACTTAGTTAAGAGAATGAAAAACAACCACACTAAAAGAGAAAGTGTTTGCAAAGTAGAATGTGTCTAATAATGGATTTGCATCCAGAACACATGGAGAATGACACAAGAGTCAGATAACACAGTATGACAATGGACATAGGTTTGGGTCAGGCATTTTACAGAGTGCTCAAAGGGTACACAAGAGGTACTGCAATGTCATTGGATGATGCAAGTTAAAGCAATTATGGCCACTTCTGACATAGTATGGTGGGCTAAATGAAGGTGTCTGGGGAACAGTGTCAATCAGTTGCAGCTCTGTGCCTGTGGAGTGTGGCATCAGAAGAACAGTCACTTTGAGGGCAGGATAGTGGCCTCCTGTAAGTCAGAATCCCAGCAGTCTGATTCCTGAGCAGTTATACTGGAGAAATAACAAATATCACGTTCACACAGAGTCCTACCTGAGTGTTCATAGTAGCTTATTACTGCCTCAGCCTAGAGATAATTCTTACTAAAAGATGATTGATAGGAACAGTTTCCCGGCCAACCTGGTCCCACAGCCACATCAGTCCCAAATAACACACTGAGACACTGTATTAGATATAAAGTTATTGGCCTGCTACTAGTGTTTCTTATTAGCTAGCTCTGTCTTAAATATTAACCCATTTCTATTAATTTAAGTGTTTCCATGTGGTCTTATCTTACCGGAGAGAGGGTCCGGACCTCTTCTCAAGTCCCTATAACTTGACTCTCCTCTACTACATCTCCCAGAATCCTCCTTGTCTCCTAGTCCCACCTATCTTGCTTTCCTATTGGTCAACAGGGCTTTATTCATTAACCAATAAGAGAAATGTATTTACAGAATGACGTCTCTCATCAGATGATGTTTGGATAAACAGCCACAAAAGGAGCATAGTTAGATTTTGGTAATACACAGATCCCACCAGCATTATCTGCAGACCCAAAGGAAATCGATATGGCTGCTTTCCTGTGATCTGTAGAGAAGACAACTGTAGTGGCAGGAAGCAGATGAGTAGTAGGCTGGGCTGCTTTGGAAATGGCTTGGAAGCATTCAGACTGATCGAAGCAGGAGGAGTACAGTTTCTTATAAAATAAAAATACTTAATACGGATGCTTTACATAATCTCTAATAGCACATTTTCATGTTTCCCAAAACAAAACATCAAAGGAATACTTAGTAGCAAGGGAATTGATACAAAACTGCAGTTTGTTTCAAGCAAAACAAACATGTGGCTTCATTTTAATTTTGCTTCATGCATTCAGTATTTGGATTTTTTAAACTGTTAGGTTTTATGAACACTTTGGTTAGAAAATGTTTAAAGTCACAAACTGTTGTTTCCCTTGAAATCAGTATACCATCAAGTATAGCATTGTGGTATCAAGTGTGCCCATTTTATACTTTAGTAGCAACTTAAACAGTTTAATGAGCACTTAATTAGCAATTTTACTAAAGCCAGATATCTTGCTGATTTGTGTTGATTGGGAAAAACTGGTATAATAAGTTGCTCTCCTCATCCACTTACCAACATATACACAGAATCTGGTGAGCCACTGTTTCACAGGCTTCAATTTGTAAACAGCTTTGTTTTTCTGACTTCTGCGTAAATAATGAAAAGTATGCAAATGGCTAAGAATCATATTCTAGAATGGTGCCTTTTTCCTGAACTGCAAGTGCTGACATTTCCTTTTATTTCTCATTTTCAGCCAAGTCTCTTCCATCCCAGGCTGAGGCACTCATTCTTTGTGTTAACTGTTTGGTATATAAATGTGCTCCTCTGTTTTGTGACCAGCCTAATATTGAAGTTCTTTTTTCTTAAGATGTAACATGGATGTGAGTGATGGTCTGGTAGCGTGGTAAAGGACCCAAACAATGGATGGCATTCTGTTTGAGTGTACATTGTGAGGTCTCATACATAAGATAAATGGTCATTCACAGTTGTTTAATGTAAAAGCAAATAAAGAAAAGGAAAAGTTTGAAGAAGAGTTTTGAAGTAGTGAGGATTTGGTGGCACACACTTGTAATTCCAATACTTAGGAGGCTGAGGCAGCAAGAGCATGACTTCAAGGATAGATAGTAAATTTCAGGTTAGCCTGAGCTACGTTCGGAGATCCTGTCTCTAAAAGGGGACTGCAAGGAATGTCTTAACACACACAAAGAAATTCTATTCTGGATGAGGTGTTGAGATCACTTAGAATTGAGGCAGTGTCTGTCTGAAAGTAGAATGCAGTGATTGACCCCATGAAGAAAGTATGTCTGATTAAAACAAAATTGCTGTCTCAATGTCTGACACAAGAGCTAGTGCATTGATTTCCCCTAGGGCTTTGTGGAAAGCAGCATACCTATTACTTTATGTGCATTGGGAGCTATCAGGGAGATTGGCCCTGAACCTCATCCTGCCCAGAACCATTATATTTGTGTTGTGAAAGTTAAACTACCAAGTTATCCTTTCTACTAGTGAGCTTTAGAAAGCTTTGGGAGGTTGGGGTTTTTTGTTTTGTTTTTTTGTTTGTTTGTTTTGTCAGTGATATTCATGAGTCTTAGGTTATAATGGAAATATCTGAATACTGTGATATGGTAGGCTTAACAATTGAACTATATATGTGACATTATTTAAATGTATAACTCAAGTAATAAAAACCCAGAGACGGGTTCACACTGAAGATCAGAGAAGCAAAGCAGCCAAGTCACTAAAGAGCGTTTACCTCTACCAAGGCTGGGTCAATCCTGTCCTCAATGTGGCTGGAGACTCAATGTCAGCTCTGAGACCCCGCTCCTCTAAATCTCCACAGTCCCTCTTTTTTTGTCTAATACAAAAAAAGAAGGCTAAAACTAATATAAGACAAAACCATATACAGTAAGTATGATAACCATATACCAACAATGTCTAGTCCATTTGCATTTAACAAATGCAGAGAAAATATCCCATAATCTACTCAGTTTTGGTGAGTTCAAAGTTTTGTACCTAATTTTTACTTTCTATTTTAATTTGCATCATCAAATGTCTTTTAATGTCTCTCAATCTTTTACACTTTATACCTCTTTAGTAAGTTCCTTTTCTGAGTCTGGTGAACAAGGAAAACTATAGCTACACTAACTAGTCTTCAACTCCCTCAGAGACCTAAGAAGAGAATATTATTAACTGAGAAAGCAGGAAGTGTGAGAAAGCAACTTTCAAAAAAAATAAATGGGAGAAGAGACAAAAACAGCTGGCTGCCTGGACAGTTACCCAAGGTTCTTCTGCAATGTTGGGGCATCCTTCTTTAGCTTATAGGCCTACAATATTCAACAAACTTTGCTGTGGAGCAGGATTTTTGAAGGATAGACCCATTTTGTTTCGGCAAAGTAGGACAGTCACTCTTTTGTGCCCTGCTTGTCCAATTTGTACAGCAAACTGTCAGCAGTCAAGGCAAGGACACTTTATTGCCCAGTGGTTTACCTTTGCCACAAAGAAAGTAAACTCCACATGGAGTTTCTTCAGTGCCCATCATCTTCTCAAAAGTAGATTGGTGCTGCTAGGAGCAGACATGTCTCATCTTAAATGCCATATTCGGTAATCTCTGAAGTGTTTGAAGATGATCTGTCTTTCTAAAAATATCTCTGTTTGACCTTGAAAACATACCTAATGTGACAAGTTTGATTGTAACAGGTTACTTATTACTACCTGCATTTCCTTATTATCCTGCATAGTTGGCAATAATAACTTTCAAGGCCTAGAAATTTGCATTACATTGTTAAATGGACTGTGTGGGTACAATACTTTGAACAAGATTAGAAACATATATACAGTATGTTTTAACCAAATTAATTTTAAATTTGTATCACTATACAAAATTTGTATGCAATATACAAAAGTCCAATCTAATGTAAGATATTTAAAACTAGTAGTAGCTTTTTAAAAGTAGATTCAGTAATTACCTTTTTATCCTATTATATCAGTATCTACCTATTTCTTTTCAAAACAAGAACCTTTAATCTGATATCCTTTGTTTAGTTTTTTTTCCTGACCATTACCAATAACAACTTGTAACCAATCCCCCCAAACAATGACAAATATCCATAACCCGATGAGAGATAAAAAACGACCTATCCCACCTCTTGGGAATGTGGGCATCATATTCGTAAATTTACTTCCTGCTGTGTGGGGGGAAATGGTGTCTTTAGGGGATCCCAAAAAGAAAAAAAAATTGGTTTAATTGTCAGGTCCTGAGAGAGGTGACTGTATCATTTTTGTCAAGTCTGCATAGTGGGAGAATGCAGAGCTTGTCTCAGGTCCTGGCTAGAGTAGTCTGTGAGGCTGGATCATCTCAGTTAGCCACCTTGAAATTGTTCTGAGCAGTGTCTGTTAGGCTAGATCATCTCTACTGACCACCTTGATCTTGTTCTGGGCAGTGTCTGTGATACTGGATCATCTCAGCTAGCCACCTTGAAATTGTTATGAACAGTTTGTAGTCCAAAGCAGATCTTTAGTTTGTGTTCAGCTTAACAGAGTCATCATAATCCTGGTGAAATTGTCATTTGTGGGGTTCCATCTTATTTTTGGAGACAAGAAATAGCATTAGGTCAGATTATTTCTTTTCTTGGTAACTTTTTACAAGTAGCTCTCCCTTCTTCTTTAGATGGTTATTTGTCCAAAAATGTCTAAACTCCTCAAAATGGTTGTTTTATTTTTCTGGAAAGATGAAAACAAAACCCTTGCCCAATCCTAACTTTGTGGAGGTTCCTAGGCTAATCTTTATCGATTTTGATTTATGGTTTCTCCTGAAATTTTTGCTTTATCTTCTAAAGCTCTTCTATAATCCCGAACAATATGGTTTCTTATAATAGGCATTAGGTTCTTCAATTGCTCTAGGGAGGAGTTTCATCCACAACAACAGGAAATGACTGAACCAGATTTGGCATTTGGCCTGCAAGAGGCCCCTCAAGAAGTTTCCTGACAACAAAGGATTACCTTGATTGTCTCTTGCTGATCTACATTCATTAGTTCAGTACCTGCCTTTGTCACAGAAAAGGGGGTGGTGTTCTGTTTGGATTATGCCTAGAGAAAGCATTGTATCTAGGACACCCTGTTTAGGGTCACCTTTTAAGGTGACTTTGTTTGCCTTTAAAGGCCTAATTATTCTTTTGCATTGAGAATTAGCATTTTTAAAAGCCAGAGATTCAATCATTATTTGTTAGCTTCTGAATCTGGATCATTCTATTTACTGCTGATGTCAGATTCTGCAAGAAATCCTTGAAGGCTTCCTTTGGATCCTGTATAACTTTAGTAAATGACTCAATTTTCTTTCCTATTTCTCCAATTCTGTCCCAAAACTTCTAAGCTGCTGCATGGCATAAAGCCAGGTGTGGTTATCATATGGGGATTGCCTTTCTTATAGTAGCATAATCCCCTTCTGCAAGAAGTTGGTCTTGGGAGAATTCCATAGCTCTATCTAGCCTTATACCTCTGTTCAATATTCTTAGCCTCTTCCCTGAACCAGGGTACCCCATTGTAATTGTGGACCAGACTAAGACAGCATTAACCAAGCCTATCCAGTCTTTAGGGATAATTCTATTACAAACTGACAATGAGTTTAATATCTGCTTTACAAATGATGAATGCGTGCCATATGAGACTTCTGCTTCCTTGAATCTCTTTAAAGCTAACATTGGCACAGGAGTCCAATTATGTCTTACAGAGACTATCATTTGACAATTCATATAAGGTTACTGTATGTATTAAAGTTGGTTGTCTGGAAACATTAGGCTGTTCCCCTCTAACCTTATAATGCAATGTTAAAATTGGTTCTTCATTAAGTTCCTCTATCTGAATTTGATTACCTCTATGATCTGCTTTAATAAGTTTTACCAAAGCCTGTATCTTGGCACTCATATCAACCAACTTTTTTGGAGATAAACCAAGAATTATCAAACCAACAACAAAGATATTCAAAATGATAATTAACAGTATGTTAATTCTGGTCAAGTTGATCATACCTTTATTTAGTTGTTACATGTTTAAATTTTTAAATCATACGTCGTATAAGCATACAGGACCTAATTCTCTCCATTATAATAGTGTTTCCTTTTTGTTTTTTTTAATGTGGCAAAAAATTCTCTCTTGACTAATTCCAGTTGTCTTACCAAATTTGCCAACAGTGTCAGTGAACTGTGAGGGGTAGCACATCTGATTAGAGAAATAGCTTGTGGCCATGGGCTGAGCGTGGCAGCTCGATGAGAAGGTCTGTAGGGGAAGTGGGGGCCTGGCGCTGCCTGTCTGAGAAACTGTACATGGGATTGTGTGGCAAAATCACATGTGCTGAATGCTGCCTGAAAGCAAAGCCAGCTGGGCAGGTAAGGCCTGTGGGTTTTGGAGCCCAGGTGCTTCTGGAGTTTGGGTGACAGCTGAAGATTATTTAGAGAGGCTACAACGGGAAAATGCCAGTATTGGTCAAAGACGGGGTTGGGGGGGGGGGGGGTATAGAAGGGTAGAGGGGTGGGAGAGACAACCTTGCTGGCTGGGCAAGGACTCCAGCTTGAACCCGCCTGAAGCTCTGGCCTGGGCTGCAGGCAAGCGGCTCTTTGAATTTGTTCCCCATACATTGGGTGCTAAGCAGACACTCATCCCCGTATTTGTCTCTGAGTTTATATTTTTCTTAATACAAATAAGAATTTAGATCTGTGCCACGTAGTTGAGACTGGGCCTACAGGGTTATATGCAATGAACAAATGCTTCTGAAACAGGTGCCATTGGTATTTTGTCTTCTCTGAAAGAGATTGTTTACTTTATGCTTCAATTGTCATTAGTGTATTGTTTCTTAGATTCCTTGAGATGTCCCCAAATCAGTGATTGTAGAGAATCAGGATCTCTGGCTGTAGAACTAGCTCCCTTTCAAGATCCCTCTAAGAACCCCATGATGTAGTTGCTAGAGACTGCCCTGTATTCCTGTAGTGTGAGTATCATTCTTCATTCTTCACTGGCCACCACCTTATGGATATCTCTACTACATCCATCCCTAGGAAGAATGAAAGCAGCCCCAGGGCTGCTGGCTGCTGGTGGTAAAAATGGCATAGGCACAGTGTCTATAAGGAATGCAGCCAGCCAGTGCCCACCCATCGACCCAGCCCTGGTGCTTGGGTCTCTTGGAGAATCTTTTTAAAATTCAAATTAAATGTTGTATTATTTACTTCCTATTGCTATGATAGAGTACCTTGACAAAAAGCAACTTTGGGGGAAGAAAGGGATTATTTTGGCTTAGGGGATAGAGTCCATCATGGTGTGGAAGGCAAGGCAGCAAGAACACGAGGCCAGCTGATCATATTTCAGCTGTACACGGGCAGCAGAGAGAGAACAAACAGGCCAAGCAAGGCAGTAAAATCAAGCCTGTTCCCAGTGATACACTTCTCTTAGTAAGGCTTCTCCTAAGGCTCTGTCACCCTCTTCAATAGTACCATCAGCTGGGGACCAAGTGTTTAAGCATACGAGTGTGTGTGTGTGTGTGTGTGTGTGTGTGTGTGTGCACGTACGCACGGCAGATGTGCATGGGGGGGTGTCGTTTTATATTCACAAAAAGGTCAAAGGACAGAGCTTATGTTGGGTGGCATAGGGCCTAGAGTGTTGTCTGCGGATTCATTCACTGTAATCTGTCATTTGGGGCTACTCTGGTAGGTCACTGCTTCTAGTGTGATGGTTCTGTGTTACATCTACCTGTCACAGATGTGTGAAAGATTATTACAGCACAAAGTTTTCAATAGGAAATAATTCATTTGGGGAAAACATAATGCTAAAAATGAAAATTCACACTGTGAGCTTTCCCATTCCCATCCCCAGACACTCTCTGTGTGCCCCTAGGCGCCTGGAACTCTGTACAGGCTAGCCTTGAACTCAGAGGTGCTCTTGTCTCTGCCTCGTGAATGCTGGGATTAAAGGCCTGTGCCATCACCACCCAGCTCACATGAGAATTTTATGCTTAGGAAATTATTATTTTTACCAAAATAATATTGCCTATTACCTAACTTTCTTGCCTGGAAGCATAGGGTGGGTAAAAGCCTGTGGATCTTTTATACTTCCCTCCTTTTTTTGTGCAAAGCAAGTGATTTACAGTGAAATCCTTCACAATTTTATGACAAAGGAATTTGACCATAAACAATTTTTAATGAAGCAGAAATCATCCACTCTTCGCAGAAACAGAATAATTGTTTCCAACTTCAGAGTCGCTGGAGTCTGTTTGGCCTTTGTTTTTTCCTAACCTTATGTTTTACGCTCAGCCACTGTAAATATTGTGGGTATACTTACTGAACCATCTGTTCTGGTAAGGACTCTTGAGGCAGCAGCCTCAGGGGTGGCAAGTGACAGCAGGGAGGCCTCAGGCACCGGCCTCAGGGCTGCCTTTGCTCTTGAAAGAGGCAACCAGGAAACCATTCTATACCCAGTGACTTCTGTTCTTGAGTTACTTTCATATGTATAAATCATCTAAAACAACCAGCATTTCAGATACTGGGAGATTGTCTTTAGTGGAGTGTCTGGTATTTGAGTGGCTAGCTAGCCACAAACACCTGTAGGATTAATCCTGCGCATTAGAGGTTGAAGCCAGGTCATCAGGACACTCTCACCAACCCCCCAGCCCACATGCTGCCCTTCCTGATGGGACACTCAGCTGTGAATAAGGTGCCCAAGTGTCTGTTAGAAGGGACATGGGAGTGAAATGGTGTGGGTTAGCTTTCTGTCCTGGCTTCACTTCCCTGGCTGCGGAGGGCAGCCTTGTCTGGGCGTGTTGAAACACCCCATAGGAGGCAGAGCATGGTGCCTTCCACCTAGAGTGGTGCCAAGCAGGCACTTTGGCCCTTGTGCATGTCTGCTGGGAGCATGGGTGGCAGTAGTCCTTTGACACACACACACACACACACACACACACACACACGGCCTTCACACTTCTCAGAATGTGCTGACGGTCAGCATCAGAAAACACTTCAGTCATACTTGGGGAGCACTCATGCTGTTTTCCTTGAACCAGAGACTACAAATCAAACAAAGAGTACTGCTCTTGTGGGTGAAGACCAGTGATCCACATGGAAAATTCCACATGCTCTAAGGGGGGAAAACACTATGCTTCTTTTTTGTTTTTTGGTTTTTTTGTTTTTTGGTTTTTTTGGTTTTTTTTTTTTTTTTTTTGTTTTGTTTTTAAGGGAAATGTAATGTAGCTTTGGAAATTTTTGAAGTAATCTCAAAATATAGATGCATGTATTTTCCACTTTATTAAGGCTAAACTTTTTTTTGATTTATTCCCTCCCCCATACACACACCTGTTTTTTTTTTGTTTGTTTGTTTTTGTTTTTTAAATACAAATATTATCTCAGTGTTAGAGAGCCTAGAAGTCCAAATGGGTCTCACTGGACTAAAATCAAGATATAAAAGGCCCATGTTCATCTGCACTCTCCAGAGCGAATTCTCCCTGGACTTTTCCAGCAGCTACTCACATTCTTTGGCCTTTGACTCCCTTCTCTGTTATCAAAACCAGGAATGGATCTACTAACTGGCTTTCTCGTAGCAGCTCGCTGCGCTTGGATAATGAGAGACCCCACTCTCATTATTGGATATTAGACCGACTGCATTCTCTATTCCTCTCTTTTCAAATGTGCCCTTCAGTGGGCAGTGGTGCTGTTGTTGTCAGGTTCATTGAGAAACTTGGTGGGTGTTAGTTAGTCACTTGGTAACTGAGTTTATCCGTCAAATTTCAGGAAGCCTTGAGTGCACCTTCAAAGATCACACCACGCTGGCCTATCTCTTGATACAGAGAGGAAGTTAATGGCTTCTAGTGGGACTGCTGAGTTCCTGGGGTTTAGGTCCTCTTTTCAGAGTGCTGAGGGATGAACACCCACCCCTGCTCTTTCAGCCTCACAGGGTTTGAGCAGGTGAATTGTGTTTTTTCATCTGAAGGAAAAAGCTGGCTGTAGTGCCAGCCGTTTTAGAAGACCCTAGGCCAGGGTCTGATGGGTGGGAGGTAAGCAGGTCCTAGCAGGAGCCCAGTAGGCGCGCTTTTGGAGTGTCTACGCCCTGCATGCAGACTTACCCATCTCAAGGCCTGCTTCTGACGTGTACATTTGTCCTCCCAGGTCCGAGCCCACCAGCTGGTCTTGCCGCCCTGTGATGTCGTGATCAAAGCTGTAGCTGACTATGTTCGCAACATTCACGACACCTCTGACCTGGATGCCATAGCTAAAGATGTTTTCCAGCATTCACAGGTAACAGCACAAATTGGAAGGATTGGGCTTTGCATGGGTTGTGCCCAGGGTTATAGGCTGGAAGGATGTGCTTGGGATAGGAAGCTGTAGGCCTTGGGGTAGAGAACTCAGGAGCCCAATGTGTCTTCCACCAGCTGGGTAGTCTGAGTCATTTCACCTTGATTGTCAGGTAAACAGGAAGAGAGAGAGTGTAGGTAATGCTGGAGTCTGTGGTGCTCTGTGTTCATGAGATGTATGTGCCTGGGAATTGTTTTTGTTGGTTGGTTATTTGTGAGCCAGGGTCTTTCTGTATAGTCCTGGCTGGCTTTGGACTCACAACAGTCCACCTCCCTCTGCCTCCTAAGTGCATCACCATGCCTGCCTTATGCCAGAGTTTTCAAAAGATAAACTGAATGTTGTCAGATAGCATTGTAGATGGCAGCTTAGTGTTCTGTTTGGGGAAAAGAATGTAGACAAGTCAGCTCAGTAGAGCAGAGGAGTATTGAGATGCTCAGGCTCCACCCGAAGAGCCTAAACCATGCTCATGTTATCTCTCCAGTGTATGCTGTCCGTCCCACCTGCTGTGGGATTGGTGGTATCGGGAGTTGGGCAGAGTGTCAGAACCCTTGGAAGGTCAGAGGCCAAACAGAGCTGGTCAGAAAAGCCGTAGAGCCAGTGCCCATCCGTGACACCAGCTGAGAAATCTGCTTTCTGACCACATTACTTTAAATTTGTGTTAATTTTTGTCTAATTTTTCTTTTTTTTTAAATTTTTAAATTTTTTTTGGTAATAATCTGTTGTGTTTGATCTGAAGGTTTTCATGTCATTCTCCATTCTTATCTAACCTGAAAGGTTATAAATTATCCATGTACTGAATTATGATAAAGATGTTCATACATGACCAGTGGCATAATTAAGGCTTTCCTACATCTATTTTAGTCTAGAACAGATGACAAAGTCATTCGATTTAAGAGAGCAGTTGGATATTACTCAGCGACTAGCAAGCCTATGCCATTTCACCCACCACATTACTTAGGTAAGTAAATAAAGCCTCCGTGTGATTGCCATCAAGTGTATAAATCCTGAGATTTAATTTTTCCCAAGCAAATTTCATGTGTTTATTTATCTTATTTATTTTTTTGAGACAACGTCTCAGTGTGAAGAGCAGGCTAGCATTGAACTCAGACAAGGTTGCTGCCTGCGCCCCTATGTGCTGGGGTCAAAGACATACCATCACACATCTTTGAAAATACGGTTTTTCTGCACTTACACAAGTGTAGCCCACTTTCTCGGTAGTTCCTAAGAGGGAGAGTATAGCCTTATGGAGAGAACTCGGGGCAGTGGAGGCAGGCTGGAGACCACTTCAGGGAAGAGCCCTGGGGACACCCTAGGGACACGGAGACAGGCACTAGGTTGACAGCCACTCTGCTGCTGCTTCTCTTCTCTTCTTCCTCCTTCTCTTCCTCCCCCTCCATATCCAGTTTTGTTTTGTTTTGTTTTGTTTTTCTCCTTGCAGAAGGGCAGATTTAACATAGAGATAAGAAAAGTCTAAGAAGTGTCACGCCAGGTCTGTTCACCAACGTGTTCTTGTCAACTGTAGCAAAAATAGGAATGTTCATTAGATATATGTGTATGGGAATTATACTTTTAAAAAATTTAAATTATAATTTAAAAAAATGTTTAAAAACATTTGTTGTGCATGTTGGAGGCAGGCACATGTTCGCCACAGTTTGAGAGACAGTGTTTCCTACCAGGAGAGTGCTGGGGCTCAAACTTGAGTGTCAGTTTTATGTGGAAAGCAACTGCTATTGCCCAGACCCTATGAGCCATTCTTTGTAGATGCAGGCATGGTTCTGTCGGTGTGTTAAGTTAGGCTGGGAACCCAGACCAGAGATACAGGGCTTGGCATGACAGGTGGGAGGTAGGCAAGTCAGTGCAGCTTGTCAGACACTGTTGCTGAGGGAGCTGGAATTGAAGGGCTAGGGTATCTGGCCATCTGTTCACCCGACATCTCTCTTGGTACTTTGTTCACTCAGTTGTATACTGAACAATTCTTTTTTCTCAGAGCAGTCAGAGTAATGTTTTGAAATACAAGCATACTGTACTTAAACCCCCACATTGGGTTCCCATCACACTTGTCCTGACTCCTGTCTCTTTACTGTGCTTATACCTGGTCCCACCCCACCTGCTGACAGCTTGCCCTGCAGGCACATTGCACAGTAACTTTTTTGCCTTGAGTGGATGAAGCTGGCTTCTGTGTATGGCCTTTGGGCCTTTGCACCAAGTATTATGTCTGGTGTCCCTCTCCCTGGTGCCTTGGGTTCGGGTCAGCTGGTGTGTGAGACCCCAGTGTGGGAGTCTGTTCTCTGAGGACACTGAATGTTCCCTGTCAGGTGCTACAGCCCTCACACACTGTCTGCAATGTTTGGTGGTCTCCCTTCCACATGCACAGAGCAGGGACTAGGGGATCCACGGCCTGTCGTGCATCCAAGCCACTAAGTTTTTAAACCCAGGGAGTGAAAGTAATGCAGTGTGTTTTGGCATCCTTTTTGCAAAGGATTTATAAAACACAGTTTATAGAATGAAACAGTTAGGATATATCTGCTGTATGCTTTGCACTCAGGAGCTGTTCCACAATTGCTTCTGGGGGTGATAGAAAGCATGAACTCAGCACTGGAGCCTGTGTCTATGACCACTTGCTGGCCTTGGGCATCATGCTCTGTTGTCATGGCATCACTGCATATGTGAAGCATTTGTTATAGGCAGAATGAGTCTAAAGGGCACTAAATGCTGAAATGAACAGTCAGGAAGCCTGACTGTTCTAGGAAGTCGAACAGGCATCGAGTGTCAACATTGGGCTCCTCTGTATATTACTTTGGTCTTCACTACTATAACATTTCACTTGGCTTTAAAAAAAATTTGGGAGGGGGGTGGTTCGAAACAGCATTTCCCTGTGTAACAGCCCTGGCTATATTGGAACTTGCTTTGTAGACCAGGCTGGCCTCAAATTCACAGAGATCTGCCTGCCTCTGCCTTCTGAGTGCTGGACTTAAAGGCGTGTGCACTACTATAACAAATATCTAAGACTGAGAAGAGAAGACTGGGCTGGCAAGGTGGATCCCAAGTAAATGTTCTCCCTGTTGCCAAGCCTGATGATCTGAGCTCCTTCCCCAGGTCTCACATGGTGGAAGGAAAGAGCCAGTTCCCACAACTTGTTCTTGGACCTCAACATGCATATTGTGAAACGGCAATTACTAGAGATTATGTGAGCAGCACAGTGCCTCATAAAGTATTAAGGATGGGAAGTATGGTGAAAGATAGTATCAGCTTCCCATATTTGACTTCCTAAAATGTTTATAAAGGAAATTGTGTGAAACGTGCTGATTCTTCTCTATCACTTCCCCCCAATAATGCAGTATAGCAAGTTTATATATCATTTACCTTGTAATTATTTAGTCATTGTTCATAGTCTTTATAAAGTACAGGTTCTATGTGCACAGGTTCTCGGTATATGAATTCTCTGTGTGCAGGTTCTTTGCAAATGTATCATACATAGAAGGGACTCAGATAGCCCATGGGTGTTGGTATTCATTGATATTCCATTTTCAATGCTAGTGACCATGTTGTGAATTTTAAATTACACACTCATGCGAAGTTCACTCATGTTTTCAGTAACTAAATGTGTTTTGTGGATAGAGTTGACTGTGAATTTGGTTTCATTTTCTATATTAATCCACTCAAAGGTCAGCTCCTCAACTTAATGAAGGACCTCTCTCTGTGCCCAACCTTCAATACTACTATCCCAGGGGCCTGGAGAGACATCAGTATCCAAAATATGCTACCAGTGAGCTAGATGTGTGAGGGTATTGTTGAAGGATGAAAAAAGTGTATGTATAGAAAATGTCTTTGTACCTGATCTTAGATTTTCAAAAATAAGTACATGGCATATTGAGAAGGCTCAGTGGGTAAAGGTGCTTGCTGACACCTGTCGGGATTTCCCAGAACTCACACAGTAGAAGAAGAGAGCTGACTGTTGCAGGTTGTCTGCCACCCTCCACACACTTGCTGTGCTGCAGTCAGTGTGCATGTATTAGGGACTGCCAGCTACAGCTTGTCATGAATTACTACTCTTAACACAAGCTTGAGAAAGACTTAAGTTGAGGTTTCAGAATTTGTGGTTTAAGTGACAGATAGCACAAGTACTAGTGTCCTAGTTATGTGAACACAGACTAGTGCTCATACACAGTCAGTGCTGCATGAATGACGCCAGCCCTCCCTGCATCTTAGCTACCTTTATGTTGCTGTGAAGAGACACTGACCAAGGCAACTCATAAAGGAGTTGTTGCCGAGAATGTAAAATGGGATGGATACTTTATCAGGTTGGCAGCTTTTCACACAGCAAAACATACTCTGACAATATGACCCAGCAGTCATGTTTATGGATATTGTCCACACATAAACATGCACATGGATGTTCATACCAGCTTAATTTATATCTGTCCAAACTTGCAAGCAACCAAGATGTTCTTAAGAGGGCTTACATGAATAACTGTAGGTCTGGTGTGGTGGAGCACTATTGAGCCTTAGGTACCGTAGGAACCTTAGGTTTACATTGCTAAGTGAAAGAAGCAAAGCTAAAGGCTGCTTACCACGTGACTCCACCTGTGTGCAGCGTACTTCCATATCTGCATAGGAACGGCAGAACCATGCAGACAGAAGACCAGGGAGCAGTGACTAGGTAAAGCCTAAAGCACTTCCAAGGCCCAGTAAATGTTCACCTGAAAAGTGTCCAGTAGTTATAAAACATTGGAAACTAATGTTGACAGCAGGAGTTACAGTGTTTTATTCTTTGGATCAAAGCTCCATTTTTAACATACCTGAAAAAGTAATACATAGGTTGTCTTCCTCTTTTGTTCTCTACCTTATTGCTTGTGGATAAAGCTTCTCATTGAACTAGAAATTTGCCATTTCCATTAGGCTGTCTGGCCGACCTCTGCTGCCTGATCCTGAGGTTACAGGCATGTGGATGATAGGGATTTGAACCCCAGTCTCTTGTTTTCAGAGCAAGCACTCTTATCCACTGAGCCACCTCCCAGTCTCAGAACATGTGAAAGCTTACTGTTACTATTTTGTGTTTGGTTTAATGGAGCACACCTCCAGGTTAACAATAGCCTCTCTTAGGGGGCTGGGCTGCTATGCCCACAGTTAGCTGGAAGTGGTTCTAGTTTAACACCATTCCTTTAAACAGGTATCTTAATGTAGAGCAAAAGCTAGGCAGCTCTGTGGGCATTGAGAGTCACTGGGGTGGGTCATAGAACTGTGATTTGGGGTCTCAGGGAGAAGTCATTCCTGAAGAAGTCTGTCTATAATACTTAACACTTTCTTTTCAGTTATACTCTACATGGAATAAACATTCTCCCTGCATTCTTTTTCTCCTTTGTTGCACATACTTTGCTAACAAAAGCCTCCTCTAGTATGTGGTGGTAGAAAGGAAATAGGAAAGCAGCAGTGTTGCCTCCACACTGGACCCTGTGTCTCTTATGAGACACCCTTATCATGGAGAAGGGGACCGTGGTTCTCTTCAGCTGCTGCATTCCCATGGAGAACAAAATGAGGGGGCCTTTGGGCACCTGAGGCAGGTCCTGAGTGGCCAGGCATTTCTTTAGGAAAATACAGAAGAATTCATTCAGTCACCACAGGACTGACATAAGAGAGCACAGAAGCTTGCTCTGTGGAGGCACAGAGCGTTTGAAGGCGTAGACTACCATGTTTGGTTTGGCAGGGCTGGAGAGACCTCTTAGCAGAGGACTTGAGTTAGGTGACCAGCACCCATGTCAGGCAGTGTCAGGATCTGGTGCTTTCTTCTGGCCTCCACAGGTTCCTGCACTCATGACATACAAGTGTACACACAAATAAAAAGAGTAGAAATGCAATTTAAAAAAGAATCTTTGGTCTTATGTTTTGTTTTATTAGTTTGTTCAAAGGAAAGTGTGGGCTTTTTAGGATGGTTTTAGCATGACACAGAGTGATTTATCTTTCCCTCAAAGAAAGCTGTGAGTTGTAAGCTATGAGTTCAGACCTTGTTGTATTTATTGTTCAGAAGTTAGTCAACGGGAGTGGGGGATTGGGGGGGGAGGGTGGTGGTGGTGGTGGTGGTACACTTAGGAGGCAAGGGCAGGCTGATGTCTGTGAGTTTGAGGCCAGCTTGGTCTACAGAATTAGTTCTAGGATAGCCAAAGCTACCCAAAGTAACTCTCTCTCAAAACACCTCTGCCTCCAAAAAACTTAAATAGAAAAAGTCAGCTACCTGAAACTAACCAGGCTTTCTATAGTGACTCCGGTGACAGTGTTTGGGCATTGCTAGCTGTGATTCTGAATTACCATAGAATATAATTAGCATAGAATATCTTTTAACAGGTGTGGTGACTTTTACCTCCCCTTTGGAGAAGAACTGGTAGACGTGTTGCGTGTGTGCAGGCTCATGCATGTTTGTGTGCCTGCATGTGTAAATGTGCCCTTTGAGCATTCATGCCAGGCTGACTCTTCCCAGCTGTTGGTAGGGCAGCTTTTCAGTACAAAGCGGGAAGCTGTGCCAGGATTTCTAGTTAGTGAGAGCCAGGATCAAAGGCCTGTTGTGGGAGTTCAGAGCTGAGAGCTGCAGGCTCTTGGAGATGAGGATGCTAGAGAGATGGCAGCTTGTGAGGCTCCTGGATCTTAGTGGAATAGGAGAAAGTATGCGGCGATCTGTGCTTTTCTTCTAGTGTTTGTAAGCTGCACCGTGGCTCTCAGGAGGCCGTGCCAGATTGGAGCAGTGAGTCTAGTGTTGCATTTATAGTCCTGGTTTGACCCTGAAACAGACCTACAGTTTGGTATTGGAACTTTGCTTTCAGAGAGGGAGAGTGAGGAACTCTGGGAGTGGGGTTGGTTCCTTGGCTGGAAGCTGGGTAAGAGGTAGTGGTCATGTGTGCTTCCCCTGCCCAGTGCTATTCAGAGCAGAGGCTAGAAAGCTCTATGAACACTGAATTTGGGAGCTCTGGGCTTGGCTTGTTTCCACTTTTAAAGCAAGCTGAGGAAGTTGTGGCCTCTGAAATCACATGATAAACCTGAGTTTCTAAGTTTCTAGGAGGTAGGGCACCTGGAGAGGGCCCTGGGCTGACCCCAGATGTCCTGGAGATACGGCGTTCTCTTTACAGTTGTCTTATTATTTTCTTCCCATATTGACAAAACAGCCAGACCAAATCCATTTGGAATGCCTGGGATGGTGCCACCATATGTTCCCCCTCAGATGCTCAACATTCCACAGACTTCTCTGCAAGCAAAGCCCGCGGTAAGGTTATCCCCCGAGTCAAGTAGTACTGTGGACCTTGGATATGAATTTTCTTAAATTCTAGGTTGATGTATAAGATAGATGTCAGTTTGTCAAATTAAAAATGTCTGAAGAGGACACGGCCAGTCCAGGCTT
Source organism: Cricetiscus sungorus (assembly GCA_030556225.1). Taxonomy (NCBI): domain Eukaryota; kingdom Metazoa; phylum Chordata; class Mammalia; order Rodentia; family Cricetidae; genus Cricetiscus; species Cricetiscus sungorus. Next base: position 16,775,130 of record JANBXA010000190.1, on the reverse strand, counting down.
GCCTCAGGTCCTACCAGCCCTGTGCACTTACTTGTGTTCTGCCCCTTAGGTCCCACAGGTGCCCAGCCCAGGGGGTGCCCCAGGCCAGGGTCCATACCCATACAGCCTCCCTGAGCCTGCCCTCACCATGGATACTAGCGGGAAGAACCTGACAGAGCAGAACAGCTACAGCAACATTCCTCATGAGGGGAAGCACACACCGCTGTATGAGCGCTCCTCGCCCATCAACCCAGCCCAGGGTGGCAGCCCCAATCACGTGGATTCTGCCTACTTTCCTGGCTCTTCTACATCATCATCATCAGACAATGATGAGGGCAGTGGAGGGGCAGCCAAGTGAGTATGAACAGTCACAGGTGTTCTGCATACTGTGGCTCGAGGCCTTCCTTAATTCTGTAGCTACTTGGGTTTATGCCAAAAGTTGTCTGCCACGGAGAAGTCTGCCCAGTGCCAAGTCTTGCTGTTTTAGCCTGTGGCTGGAGATCCTGGGAAGAATTTAAGAGACCCTGGGAGAATTTAATAGTAACTCACTTTTATCACATCTCAAATATGGGGGTTGCTCTGTGGCACCACTGGCCCATCATGTATACCAACTTCTCTGACAGCATTAACCTCGGGGTTCCCTGGAAAATAGATTCCCGAATTTCTCCTCCCCAAACCCAGGAGCTCAAGGCACATTATTGAAATAACACCTTTTGCCAAAAGTATAGAATGCTGCCTGGATTCAGGTCAGTCTTCTTCCTAGAGAGTACTAAAATTCACAGATACACAGTTGGTTAAAATTGAATGGCAGAAATCATAACTGTATCCTCCCTTGTTCGCTATTCTGTCTGGAAGAAAGGAATAGATGGGCTGGAGAGATGGCTCAGCCATTAAAGGCTAGCCTCACACCCAAAAATACAAGGAGAGGACAGGACTAAGTATCTTTCCTTTGAGCCTACTCTTCTTACTATGAGCACTGCTTCATGAGGTAAACAACCAGGGCAGGCTACTACTGTGTGGGTGCCAGCAAGGCTGGTGGCTGTTACATGTACCTCTGCCCCCAGACACGAGAAATTTGAGAGGTGCAGTTGTCAGCATTAATGCAAGTTTTCTCTGGTGTATCTATCTGCAAAATGAAAGCTGATGTTTGCTGACCTGGGTCAGGGTTTACTGAATCTGCACACCTTGTCTGGACCAGAGAGGTATAGAATTTGATTTTCACTGACTAGATGCGCAAAGTCCTAATGAAGTTAAGACTTGTTTTTAGTATTTGTACTTTTAAATGCGTTGTTTAGCAGGACGATAGTTTTATGATCTTTTGAACCAGAATCTCAGGGTTGCCACCCCAGAAATCTGCATTTTAAACAAGTACCCTATGATTCTCATCAAACCTGAAGGCGTCTGGCAGGTGGTCTAAGAAATTCTCTATCTAGAATTCCAAGACATTTCGCTGGGACAGCAAGAGTAAGGCATCTGTCTGTACAGGGAGCATCTGCTGTGGATCATGAAACATTGGCAGAAGGCAAAAGAAGAAAGCTTTCGATTCTGAGTCTTGCAGTGACAGAATTACAGAAACTGAAAGACCCTCAGAGTGTGGACCTTCATGCTCCGACTCAGGAAAGGCAACACTCCAAATCACTCACGAGAAGCAGTCTTGATGCAAACTGCAAGAGGACTTTTTTATTCCAAGTGCACTGGGGTCCACAGTCATACGCCATGCAGGTCTAGAGGACTGAGGACCCCAAGTACAGAATTGAGACAGTTTTTATAGGGTTCATAACAAAGCCTGCACATCGTAAAACAATCATCTCATAGCATCAAGAGCCCATGCGGTGCAGGCCAATCAATTTAAACCATTTTATAGTTTTTAGAGCAGCCATTTTAAATCATCCAAGATCAGTTTTCTGTAGCTCTGGAGGTCTGCATGTGCATGGGCTCCTAGTTGTGCTGACAGACAGCAGTTAGGATAGGTCACTGGGGCAGGGTTCAAAAGCACTTTACGAAGTCACATAAGTGGCAAGGAGTGTGATCTTTTGCCTATTTACTGGCAGAGGACAGGGTCTGAAATTTGAGGTTTTTAGGGCTTTTTAGATAGTATTTCTAAACTTCTAGCTTCCTGGAGATTTAGGCTATATTTTCCATCCTTCCAAAACCAAGTCTAGGTAGTCACTTGGACAGGATGGGTGGTAACGACTGGATATGGAGGGTGGACATTGAGAACAGTGCTGCTTTCTGGGTGGGATAAGGGTGTAAAGACTCTGGCTGGCTGTTCCGGATTCCCAGACTGTATCTTGAAGTTGATGCTATCATTACCCAGAACGCTGCTACCATTTTACTATTTCCTGCAAAGGGGATATGAACTGCTCATTCTGGCAGTTAATGCTTTGCCATTGTGGAGAAAGTGTCCTTCGGGAAGTTTGATATATGCTCAGCTTCACATCAAGATTGGACTTTGAGTTATGTGACTCAGGAGTTTAATTTCCTTGAATTTATGCCTCATTTATGACAGTACATATGAAATCATGTTAGAAATGTGAGGAAGGTGACAGAGGAGTAAGATGCCTATATCTGAAGCCCTGCACTCCAAGCATTGCTTGTGACCGGTGCTGTGATACAGTTTGGGTTTATGATTGTGGTGGTATGTGGCACAGTCCTCAGGGAGTGTGATAGGCTATTGCCTGGATTGCGTGTAGAGTGTGTTGTGTGCAGTTCAGGCCTGCATATGAGAACAGTCTTGTGCACTTAGTTGCTCTGCGCCCTGGTCAATAATATAGTTGTCCTAACTGCTCAGGAGGCTGACACAGTATGGCCTTGTGAGCCTAAGTGCTCGGGCAGCCTAGGTAGCATGATGAGACAGACCTTGTTTGTATTCAAACAAAAGCAATACCAGGTGCAGTATCCCACATCCATAATTCTAGCACTTGGAATTCTGAGGCTGGAGGATTGCTAAGTGTTTGAGGCCAGCTTGGATTACATGGTGTTTCAGGCTAATCTGGACTGCAGAATGAGATCCTGTTTCCAAAAGCTCAAACAAAACAGAAACAAAAATATTTGTAGGAATAGTAAGTCAGGATTTTACTTTTGGTTTGAGCTTGACCAACACTGCACTTTTGGGAGAGTCTGGAGGTAAAGGACGTTATCTGTTAAGGACGTTATCTGTTCACTTGCCCAAGAAATGCTTGAGCACTTGTGGCTTGGAAATGGTTGAGGAAGTCTGCTCTAATTGTGTGCTGTGCTGGCAGACAGTCTACAGATGGTAAGTAGAGTTCCATGGGATGACCATGTGAGGAAATCTAGAGCAGGGGACAGATTAGGTGCTGGTCTTTAGGCCTGGCCTTGCAGAGCCAAATGAACCCGAGCCTACAGAGATGTGCTAGGTTTTGTTGTTGTTTTAGAAAGAGTATGCCTCCATTCTTGGTGCCATTGAGACAGACAGTTGAACCTCAGAAGTCTAATTTTAACCTGTTCAACTGAGGACTGTCAATCCTTAAAATTTCTATACTGCAGCAGGAACGAGAGTCCTTCTGGTTCCCTCATAAGGTGCACCGCCATGTGACCCTTACAGCTCTGACTCCCAAGACTACTTGGCTGTGCCTATGGACAAGCACAGTAAACTCAGTAAATACTAGTTAGGATGACATGTTGTGGCAGAAAGAAGAATGTTGGTTCCTAATTTAGAAACATTTCCTTTAGTATATGTGATACTGTGTGGGGAACAGTAACCAGATTCTCATGTAGGATGATCTACTGAGAAAATGGTCTAGTTCCCACAACCTTAAATCAGTAATGGATTGGAAGAAATAAAAATGTAAGAAGAGTTTTCTGCAAATGATAGGTAAATGTTTTAAATGACAAACAATAAGGACTTGGAAAGATGGCCGTTAAGAGAACTTCCTGAGCTTCTAGAGGACTGGAGTTTGGTCTTACGGTTACCTGTAACTCCAGTGCCAAAGGGTTTGATGCCTTCTTCTGGCTCCATAGATATCCATCTGTAGGTGCTCTGCACACAGACAAATACACACAGACACATAAAAAAAATAGTAAATTATTCCAAATGGTGAAAGATTAGACACTTGTGAATTGACAGTAACACTGATACCATTGAATATGTAAAAGGAAGGTCCCTTTCCCTAGGGAATGAAAGGAATGCAGCTTAAAACCTTTAAACCATCAAATACTTGTTCTGAAAGATAAACCAAGAGTGCGATGCAGGTGGACTCACTCGTGGCAGATCTTCACCCTTGTTCTTGCCCATGCTATGGCAAGGGCTGCTTGGTAGAGATGTGTTATGTGCATGCATGGAGGCAGATGTGGGCTACGGTCAGCAGGGGTCACCTGTACAGAAACCATTGGCTCCAGAGATGTCCTAAAGAACTGCAGATGCCCATGAGGCCACAGAGGATACAGGTGCTCGGGGCTGAGTCATGGGTGGATGGGCAGGCCGTGCTGCCAGGTTTGTGAGCACATGAGCCAAGCACTCCTCGCGCTTACTCCTTCACTGCCCTTTGTTAATGCTTGTCTAGCACTTTGGTTTCTCCAGCTGGATGAATGGTAAGGTGGCTGTACCCCACCCTTTCCTCGGAGTCTCCTATGATGTGGGTGGCCTCTTGCCACAGCCAAGCCACCAGAAGAGGTGAGCTGCATGGACATGCTGATGGGAAGTGTAGGCCTGGGTTTTAATTGGTGGCTTCTGCAGAGACTTGCTTTTTTTCTTATGCATTGTTTGTGGAGGAAAACAGGGCAGCAACTGAACCATCCAGTGGTGTAGGCCTAGGACGCTGCCCATCTAGTTAAATTATCCCCCACCCCATCAGAATAGCATTGAAACATGTATCTTGCTCTACTTTTTGTTAAAATTGCAAAAAAAAAAAAAAAAGTTATTATTTTTAAAGTTGCTATTGTTTTTCTTCCTTTTCTGGTCTCTATTGAGCCTTTGTAGTTATGTTTTGGTCTAAGAGTACAGTTGGGTCTGTATTGGAGGTGTTTATTTTGTTTTGTTTTCAGAGGTTTGTTTGAATTTTTAAGATTTAAATCAAAGACTAATAACTTTGATGTTTTAAATTCATCATTATGCATTATTTCTAATTATCACCTCTGGTAGACAGAATTATATAGAGTTAAACTTTAAAAATGCAAAAAGTCCTGCATAATTTGCAACCTAGATGGTGACCAGCCAAAGTTTGTGGGTGTGCAACACCTTATTTTTCTCTGCATATACTAAAAACATTTTTATAATAATGAGGTCTTAGGGACAGTTTGCCCTGCTCCTTTTCTTTATACTTTTCCTATCCACTAAATTTGATATATTATGCAAGCATGTTTGTACATATAAGTATAATGTATAATAAATATTGTGCACCGAACTTTTTTTTCCTTCTTTTGGTTTCTTCAAGACAGGGTTTCTCTGTGGCTTTGGAGGCTGCCTGGAACTAGCTCTGTAGACCAGGCTGGTCTCGAACTCACAGAGATCCACCTGCCTCTGCCTCCCCTTTGCTGGGATCAAAGGTGTGTGCCACCACCGCCTGGCTTTTACTGATGTTTTTAAATGTCTGTGTAAAAGCCTTATTCAGAGAGGGTAAATATTTCAGTTTTGTGACTTTGTACAGACTTGTTTTGATTTTATGAAGATGTATGTCTTCCGTGGGAAGAAGAGTCCAATGTGCAATATGTATTGTTGTTTTTAAGTTACAGCATCCTAGAAATATGGTAGTATTTCTTGCATAAGCTCTCTTCTACCAATTCTAATAGCATATGGTTTCCAGAGGATCATATCTGACCTGTGAAGAATGACCCCAAGAAGGTAGGCTGCTGAGTGATAACGTCCAAAGGCCTGCTGGGCTGCTCCTTGCCCTTGCAGGATATGATATGGGTTGGCATTTTTAGTTGTGATTATGTAGCTTTCCTGCTTGCTAAACCCCAGTGCACATTCAAATGTGGATGAGGGTGTTTGCTGAGTTGTTTGTAAATTATATAAGCTGTCTGTAATAAATGGCAGCTGTCACACTGTTCAAAAACTACTTGAGCAATACTAAACTAAAACAATTTTTTTTTTTAATGTAAAATAGCTAAAAAGGTTATGTTCAGCTTCTTGACCAAGTATTTCAGGAAGTAGACACTTTAGATCACTTATATACTTATTTATTTATCTTTTTATTTATTGGTGCCTAACAAAGAGAATTCATGTTTCCTTATTCTAGGACTCAAGCACATTGTGGACATGGTTGAAAGAATGGCTTGTTTTGTATACTTCATGAGCTTTCTTCCAATGGTTGGGCTAGTGTGCCAGAGCTTAATTTATATTTTGATTCTTTTAATACATTTCTGAGATCTTTCCAGTGAGGCAATTCAGAATTTTATGTGTTGGGCAAAATAACTTTGATCTTTTTTCCCACAGCAAGAAAATCTATGTTCTAGCTGGCTGCTAGCTCTTTCATATTAATCTTATCAGAATAGAGAGCTCACAGACACTGGCGTCTTGGAAAGTGTGAGCTGTGTCCTACTACCACATGGGAAAGACAGCCTGTTCTCTGAAATAGTCCTTGTGTGGGATGGGTTTGTTTAGGTCTAGAGCCCACTGCTACCTTCAACAGGTACTGTGAGCTAACCACCACTAACCAGTATAGTGCTGCCTGCCAGCTCCAACAGCCCACAAAACTTGCCCTGCATCACTGGTCTTTCCCTCTGCAGATGGCTGTCCGGTCACAGTATGTGGCACTGTCTGGAATAATAGGTCACAGTCTTAAGTCCAGTGCCTTTTCTTGGGTGCTGAGGGGAAGATTTAATTCTCTGAGCCTGAACTATTTCATCAAAGATTTACGCCATGCGAGTATGGGTGAGATTCAGAGAGAGCTAATGTTGGTGGTGAGACATCTGGCTCTAGAAGTAAGCTTAAGGTGTTACCAGCTATGTTAAATGAGCTACAGAATGCTGAGTACATCTGCTTTTCAAAGCAAAGCATGTATTCTGGACATCACTTAGTTTTCTTACTACATTGTGAAGTATTGGCTAGCCTCTTGAAGTAGATTTGACCACTTGAACGTTGGCTGTTTTTTTTAAGTGCTTTCCAGGAAGAATATGCTAGTCTAACTTGTGAACATTGGGGTGATGGCATTATTGTATTTCCAGCTTAATGGCTTGTGTAGGTACTCTGAGTGTTAGGTAGCATGGTACTGTATCTTGCTGTAAAGCCATCAGAGAAGTGAGTCCCCTTTCCCTCAGCTTTCCTTCCTCATGTGGGCATCCTCATGCACCCCTGGAACACTGCATATACACCTGTGGCATTGGTGAGCATATCAGGCAATTCTCCTGCCTAAGAGCAGATTCAGAACCTTTGCTGTTTTTTATGTCACATAAGGAATAATCAAGTGTGCACCTTGGCTTATTTCTTATGTCACCTGTGTCACATCTCTGCATCCTCAGCGGCTCATTTCCTGGACCACATGCACTCACAAAGTGATTGACAAGGACCTGTGACTGGGCCTTTCTCTGGGTCTCTGGTTTTCAGTGATGTGACCCTTCACTCTTGAGGATTGCTTGTGTTCATTTGCCTTCTGCTCGTCACTGCTTGTTTAGTGGGAACCGAGTTTTTATATACAGTGGTAATGTCGTATAGAGTAGTGGATTCTCTGACCCTGGGGACCTAGACACAGTGGAAGCCCTTTACCTTTTTATGTTGACTACAGTTTTTGGCTAGAAGAACTTGCTGTGTAGTGAGTGGGATCAAGGAAGCTGGGTGGAACAACACTCTTGGTTGTAGATGAATGGGGCAGCCCTTACAACGCTTCCCTTACTTCTTCTGGGGGAAAACCACAAAAACTAAGTGAAATTGATTAGTAGGTTGGAGAATTAATGAGTATTTAAACCTTTCCATTTGTTATATGGATCAATTAGAAAGGCAAACCAGTATCCTGAAGCGGCATGTTCTGTAGTCATTACAGAGGTCATTTAGGTATAGAGGGCTGCCAATGAAGGATGGGTGTTGGACCATGTATCCAAAGCAGTCCCAACATCCTCACCTGGAATCACTGGCTTCTTCTTGCATGACATACCTATCTGTCTCAAGCCTCTTGTGTCTCCACTGCCTATTGGACAGCACTTTTCACCTTTGCTAGGGACCATGACTACCTGCCTGCTAATGTTGTGTTCCTTAAATACAGGAGAACAAAGGATTTATGAAGTAATGCTTACCTAGCACACTCAACTCTCATCTGCTGTATTTCAGATTTTGAAAATACTGTCTAAACTCAGTGAAGGTTTTGGAGGTTCAGTTTATCGAGTGCTGCTTGAAGTATGTCCTCCTGACCGGCCCATTTCATTCCATTCCCTATTCTTCCACCTCACCAAGCTGTTTTCCAGATAGGAATCTGTCCCCGTTCTCTGAACTTGAGTTCAACTGTCTCCTGAGCCTATTCCCCACTTTTCTTCCCTTCTCCAAGAAGGTGGGATGCCTATGAGAGTGTTGTTATCTTACACTTAGAAGTTATGCCAGAGAACATTGAATCTTGTCCTGCCTTGATTTCCTGGCCTGATGACCATCAAGGTGCCTTGGAGCCACAGCCTGCCTGTGTCTCAGCACTCTTAATGTGAGCACAGCTTGCTCATGGCTGAGTTAGTGCCAGATAGCCTCTTTTCCCTTTAGGAGGAAATATTCCTGAAATAGAATTATCGGGAAAATAGAAGGTCATTAGAGCATGAAAAGTAATTACTATTGATACTGAGTCAACAGACTTAGTTTGGGCCCTTGTTTTCATTGAGGTGGTTTAGTCCTTAGTAGTCACTGATCCTGTTCATTTATGTTTAGCCACATCAGCGGGAACAAGATTGGCTGGGAGAAGACAGGAAGCCATGCAGAGCCACTGGCACGGGGAGACCCAGGAGACCAAGTGAAGGTATGGGACTCACACCTTCTGTTGCTTAGTTTGTGACTGGGCACGTGTGCTGGTGACCAAGTTAAAGAAAAAGCCTTTCGGAAATTTTGTCACGAGTCACATGTTTTCCAGAGGACTCAGGAAGGGAAAGAATTGTGTAAACAGCCCCATCTGCTTGGCTTTGGTAGCATGGCACCCAGAACACTCTTCCCTCTGCAGGACATGGTACCTGAGCCTTCTTGTGCCTCTTTTTAAGGTGACTGTGAATGCTGGTTTAGAAAACACCTGGAATATGTGTGTTAAAAGTAGAGAAGTAGTAGCTGGGTGTGGTGGAGCCTGTCTTTAATGTAAGTTCCAGACCAGGCAGGATTATACTGTGAGACACTGTCTCAAAAAAAGTAGGAGTAAGCTAAATTATATTTTTCCCATACCCACTTTTGTTTGCTAGTAGTGACCTCTGGGAATAATACTTTTTTTGATTTTCGAGATCATGTCTGCCTCCCCATGGTTCGTGAGGAAGCATAAGACTGCTGCTTTAAGGGTTATAGGCAAGATCATCTGGGTACCAGAAACTCATTTAAAATTCTGAGTCAACTAATGATGGTGAATCAATTAGAAGTAAGGATCAAAACTACTTCGTTAGGAGCTGTTGCTCATGAAAGATTCTGGCAAAATACTTGGCACTGTTTTGTATCTATAATCTTCTGGAAGAAGGAAAGCATAGAAAGCCCTTAGGAATTTTTCATGGGTTCTTCTTCTAAGATCAAATTTGGCACTTGTGTATAAAAAGGTAAAATTAACACTCAATTACATAGCCTTGTAATGAAGACATTTATTACAAAACAAAAAAAAACATGTTTTAGGGTGACAACAAATCTAGCAATAAGCACTTCTTATTGCCAGCATGCTGATCAAGAAAAAAATGTTTATTGTATAAATAATCATTACTGCTGGGCAGTTTTTCAGACAATTCAGAATTTGCCAGGGCACCTGTCTCTGCCTGTCTTCTCCCTGGCGCCCTGCCTAGCCACTGGTGTTAGCCACCCTAAGTTAACCCATTGTAGTCCAGTTTTCCTACCTTGTGCCTGTGTCTGTTGTGTGTATACAGTTGTTAACAGGATGGGCGTTTTCCACCTAGAACTACGTTATCCATCTTTCAGAGTGGCGTTTATAGACCTGAGTCTTTGTTTTGGTGGGATTGGATTGGTTTAGAGAGAGGGTTTGTGTTGTCCTGCATTGTTGCTGTTATTATTCTGGGGGGCTTTGTCATGACCATAGAGAAAGTTCTAGATGAAAATTTGTTCTTGAGTACCAAGCAGTGCTGTTGAAGTACAGGACTGAAGTCAGACCTTGTATGGATTCAGATTTTTGAGTTACTGATTATAGAACAGTGGTCAGATGCCTCGGTGCTGGTTTCCTAATGAGTAAAACATTAGCAATACAGAGCCAGAAACACATAGTGATGGCCAGAGAGTGAGGCAGCTTCAGAGAGCTGGAAGCTCCATGCAGTGAGCCCAGGATCAGAAGAGCAGTAGCTGCTTCCTGAGAGGGATATTCTATTCTTCCACACGACAGGAGGCAGTGTGTGTTGGTGTTTTGGGGCATAAGGCAGTCTGAAGAGATGTAGATGAGTGTGTTCCCTGGCTACCCTGCCTTTTGGTTGGCACTGGATCTGACCTCTCCAGGCAGGAGTCACCCCTGCTCTCTGTGGTTTTTAGGTGTACCAGTGCCATGTACATTTGAGATAATAAGATATGAACTCTGTGCCATGTACATTTGAGATAATAAGATATGAACTCTTTTTTCCCGTTTCTGCCCTTTGTACTCTGTAGGCAGAAGGTTCATCCACTGCCTCTTCAGGAAGCCAGCTAGCTGAAGGCAAAGGCAGCCATATGGGCACTGTCCAGCCAATCCCATGCCTCCTGTCGATGCCCACCAGGAACCACATGGACATTACCACACCTCCTTTGCCCCCAGTTGCACCTGAGGTGCTGAGAGTGGCTGAGCACAGGCACAAGAAGGGATTGATGTACCCCTACATCTTCCACGTCCTGACGAAGGTATTATCCAGGGGCCTTGGAGTAGCTTCAAGTATTTGGCAGGCATTGCATAACTTTTGTTAACTTTTTTTTGGGGGGGGGGTATCAAAGTATTTCATGTTTCTAAACATTAAACAAATTTGTACCTGTAAATGCATTTTAAAAGCAAGTAATGAAATCTTACTTTACTCTTCAATTTAATACAACTTTTGATACTAGTGCAGTGATGTGTATTTTGTGGCTCATAATTCCTTTTCTTAGTAAAAGTATTTTTTTATACTATATTTATGTTGTAATGTCAGGTTAATCATAATGTCATAAATGATATCTGACTTCTTTATTATTTGTCCTTAGGCAATAACATCTCTCCTTTTGAACGACTAATAGTACTTAATGCATTTTGACTTTGTTCCTCTACTTTGTTGACTGCAGTTTTAATGATAGGGCCCAAATTCATTACAGGACTTTGTTAAAATGTGCATATTTAGATATCTTTTTATAAAGTGGCATAATTTACTTTATTAGTGTCTTACCAAATGTGCAGCTAAATATATGCATATAGTTTGTATTGTTTTTAATCTTAATCTTATGTCTCAGTGTATCTTTGTGTAATTAAATTTTCTCAGTGATTTATGGTCTTCGTTTTGGTACAAGTCACTTCAGTGACAAATTTGTCATAAAGAATTGTTTATTACTATCTTCTTATCAACATGTTTTCTTCATTACATGGGCCTCCCCCTCCCTCTCCCATTTTCTGCAATTCATTTGTGGCTTGTAAATGGAGTCAGTAAACGTAAAAGGCTCCTTTCTACTTCACAGTTCTCATGAGGTGGACTGTTGAATAAGTCATCCAAACACAGAGTATTTAGCTAATGCTATTAACTCTTAATTCATCTACTTCTTAGTTGTTGCTGCCTCCAAGTCTCGTCTTCCTGTTTAATATGGGTGCATGAAAAGCAGTGGTCAGATTGTGCTTGTAAGAAACATTTTAGAGAGTCACCAAGAATTATGAAAAATACAAGTTTTGTTATAGTCTATTAGTCAAGAGTCCAAAATTTTAAAAGATATTTTTCAAAAGAACATGTATAGAGATGGCACTCTTTCCTTGTGAGAGTGTTTGACATATTAGGGGCGCTTGGGCCACCTTCTGTATCTGTGCTGCCAGCCTTGATGCCTGGGAAGGTGGGGAGACCCTGCGAAGAGTGCAGATGCTATTATGTACGAATAGCTTTCTTCTGTTCTTAGACATTTCAGGGGAATATTGACAGAACGTCCAAGGTTGGGAACAGTAAACTTAACCATCTTTTCTTAGCTTAAAAATCCTACTTAGAACTTTTCAGTATAGGGACAGTTTAGACTACAGTGCACTGTTTTCTTGTGAGCTGAATAGTCACAATATGCAGTTGTTAAGGCTGAGACATTTGCAGTAACGTGAGGCTTCATAGTAATACTGAGAACTACTAGCAGGAGAAATTCTCCTTAAATGAATATATTAGAGTACGTTTAACTACTGAATTAGTGAAGAAGAAAGTGTTGAGGGTAAGGAAAAAAGCAATTTTGAAATTAAGTTTGTGTGAAAGAGCAAATAAGGTGGTTAATAAAAAGAACTTACAAGTAATGTTTAATAGGCATTGAAGGTTAAGTGTGTGTTTTGTTACAAATTATACATAAATAAAATTCCTTGAATATTTTGATGTATTGTGATGCCATGTAATAGAATTTTGGCAACAGTCTTAGCTGCTCAGCACTATAGTTGTTTGTCTCTTGGAGGCATGTTCTTGAGTCAGAGGAAGGTCTTGCCATGTCGGGATCAGAGCTGAGGATGGAATGCTATGGTAAGCACCTACTACACTGGGGAAGTGCGAGGGCATGTTTCAAAAGAGTTCTCTTAGGGAGATCATTTTTAACACGTGGTAACTTTTTATGGAAAAGTTTGGTAAAATATGACTTTCAGAATACTGCATTCCTTGTATTTTGTACAGGCCATTGAAAAATACAAATTTTATTACATCTGACCATCTTGATCCATGAATAAAAGTTGTAGATTCTTCATGCTTTCTTCTGTATTTGTTGTCTGGTGTTATCTGTGTAGAATGTTTAAAAGGCTTTGGCTCATCTATGTGGTTTTCTTTTGTTCTTGGTTTTTGGGTTAAAGATAAGTAATACAGGATTAATTTTGAGTCTCTGGATATACATCTGGACCACAGACTGCCAGTGAACCCTTCTAAACATCTCACTGTAGGCTAGGTGTAAAGCCATTGACTTGGAATAGAATAGCTATGTCAGTAATGGAGATGATGCAGTCAGTATATTGCTGTGAGTTTATTGTAAATTCAACATGAAAAATGTGCAATATTATTCTGCTTTCTTCCATGCAAAGGGTGAAATCAAAATTGCTGTTTCTATTGAAGATGAAGCCAACAAAGACCTGCCTCCGGCCGCCCTGCTCTATAGGCCAGTTCGTCAGTATGTTTACGGAGTCCTGTTTAGTTTGGCAGAAAGCAGAAAGAAAACTGAGAGACTTGCTTTTAGAAAGAACAGACTTCCACCAGAATGTATGTACTGTAACAATCCATTGTTTGTTTCCCTGGTACCTCCTAATCTCTTGTGCATTTTCTAAAGTTAGAAGAATCATGGCTGAGTTGCCCAAGGCCCTCCTTGTGTAGGAGGTGGGCTGTTCTCAGGGCAGTAGGCCAGAATAGAGCCCTCGGGACAGTAGGTGAGGCCACAGTTGGTACTGTTTCAGTAATGATGTTTATCTGGTAAAAGGATAAAACAGCAGGTTTCCATGTTAAATTTGATATTGTTCTGAACATCTTGAACAGCCATCACTCTGTAACTACCCTGTTTTATACCCAAGATGCTTATGTGTCTGCTCTATGCATATGAAGCACAGATCTGTGCTCTCCAGCGCCTCAGAGTTCTGGGGACCAGATCTCATAAGGCTCTGCTATTGTAGTGGACTCACCTCAGAACTGCCATGGTTACCTCATCAACTTAAATAAAGGAGGGAGGGGCACAGGAAAGGACTGCTGGAAATACTGGTCAGAGTTGAGGTCCACACATTGTCCTTCACGAGGCCTGCCTCATATTTTGCAGAAAGCCTCCTTTTCTTGTTGACACTTTCATTTGCTATTTTAAGAATGGGAAAACCACTATCTGTGTTGGGCAGTGGTGGCACAGGCCTTTAATCCCAGCACTAGGGAAGCAGAGGCAGGCAACTCTCTTTGAGTTTGAGGCCAGCCTGGTCTACAAAGTGAGTTCCAGGATGGCCAGGGCTACACAGAGAAACTCTGTCTCACAAAACAAAACAAAAAATCAAAAAATCATTATGTGTTGGGAAGAATAGACATTATCTATAAAACGTAGAGTTTAAAATCAGAATGTTGAAAATTCATAAATTTCCTGAACTATTCTCTCACAAGAATCTTTGGTTGTATCTCTGGCTGTGGTGAGCAAATGTTGGCCATAGTAGCCTCACTAGATGGTGACATGTAAGTATGTATGGCCATCACTCTCAACTCTGCCCCCCCCCCCCCACTAACTAGTTCTGAGCATGGGGACTTTAAGCTCACTCTATAGAGTCTGGCCTGAACTCACAGGCTGCCCTCCTGCCTCCGACTCCTGGGGTCTGGGATGACAGGCAATGTTTCAATTCAGTGGACTCTTAAATTTTCTTTTTGTTGTTGTTCTGCCAAAGTTGTGACCTGTAAGGCTTTAAAACAAGTACCTTCTTTCCCCTTTTTGTAGCTGGCAGATGTGATGTCAGCCCTGCTACTCTACTCTTCTCTGCCAAAAGGCTAAAGATCCCTGGGCCTGTATACAGTCCTTCATCATTGGCTCCAAAGGACTAGAGTGGTTCTCAGTAGATGTTCTTTTGTTTATTTGCTTGTTTAAAAACAAAACAAAACAAAACAAAACAAAAAAACCCAGGGCTACTCCTTTTAAAGAGTTTCCAGTAGTAATTCTGCCATCCCATAGGACTGGTGTGAGTGACTTCTTCCCCTCATTGTCATGTTGTGCTGCCATGCCAGAGACATTCATCAGTCTTGACCTCCTATGTCCTGCTGCAAGTCTACAGGCAGCAAGGACAAGTCTTGTGCAAAGTACACGAGGAATGGGGGATGGTAGGGGCCAGGCAAGCCTTTTCCTTAGAGATGCCCACCTGCTGCCGACCTTGCTCCAAGCAGCCTTGGAAACCCTGTGAAATCCGCCATTAAGGAAAGAAAAGATTGGGGTAAAGAAATATGAAGTGATTCATGCTAGAACCTCAGGTGTACAGGCTGCTGGCCTGTTTGAGAGAGAAAGGAACATAGGAGAATGTACAAGGATGGCGGTAGCAAACTCTTCCTCATGTCTTCCTCACAGTGTCTTTTCTTCAGACACAGTTGAGATGACAGGAAGGTCCTGGCTTTAGGATATGCCTGGGCCTGCCTCTTCCCTCCTTCTTTTCTTTTATGAAGCTGGAAAATTAAATACTTTGCTTCCTTCCTTCCTTCCTTCCTTCCTTCCTTCCTTCCTTCCTTCCTTCCTTCCTTCCTTCCTTCCTTCCTTACCTACCTACCTACCTACCTACCTACCTACCTACCTACCTACCTACCTAAGTAGGATCTCTAGAGGGAAAATGCTGTTCTAGTGACTAGAAACAAATGTAGATAGGGATGGAACCAGTGTTCAGGACTCGGGCTGAAGAGGTAGGAGGTGTCTGATCTTTGGAGTCACTATTCCTAGAGGCAGGGGGAGCTCTGGATTGCGGTGTTTGGGCTTGGTTTGGGAAAACGAACCAAGTAATAGTGTGCCAATGAGTGGGGCTAGCCATGTGGGTGTTGGAGCACAGGAGGTCTTGTCCTCACACAACAGTGAGACAGACTTATCAACTGTAGCTTTGTGCTTAGTGCATGAAATGAATTTGTCAGCATGTCTTATTACTACTGAGTATCTCTTGCAGGAGTATCTAGCAGACAGTCACAAAAGAATGAATGGCCAGATGGTGGTGGTATGTGGTGCCTTTAATTCCAGCTGAGGCAGAGGCAGGTGGCTCTCTGAGTTTGAGACTAGCCTGGTCTATGGAAAGAGTTGCAGGACAGCCTGGGCTACACAAAGAAACCACATCTTAGAGAGAGAGAGGGGAGGGAGGGAGGGGAGAGAGAGAGAATTACAGACAGTTATAAGCTATCTTGTGCATCCTGGGAATTGAACCAGGGTCTTCTGGAAGAGCAGCTAGTGCTCTTAACTGCTGAATCGTTTTTCCAGCCCTTCTCCCACAAAAGCTCTTACTGCCTTTTTTTTTTTTTCTTTCTTTTTTTCTTTTTTTTTTCTTTTTTTTGAGCAAATCTTTAAAAGATATTTTTGTAGGTCCAATGTGGCTGATGCCCATCTGCAATCCTAGCACTCAGGGTCAAAAGTAGGAAGATTCCCTCAAGTATGTAGCTGACCGGGCCTATCTTAAATTTCAGGCCAACTAGGATGACCAAGTGAAACCCGGTCCCTAAAACCCAGACCAAAAGAAAACACTACCACCAGCAACACCCATTTGTATGGCAGTAATTCCTTTTTACCAAAGAACAGTCTAATTGGATTCCCAGACCCCAACAGACAGTTTTGTCCTTATCACCTAATGAATATTTTGAGCTGGAATCTTCTTCTGTTGTTCAAATTATATGAGAACTTAGTGTGTGCATGGCTGGCACAATCTCCTAATGCCTACAGACAGCATGTGCTTATAAGTGTCTCTTTTATGGCCTGTCTGTTGAGATTCACTCAACTGAGTACTGACTCTTCCCTCAGCATCAGCTGGGCCTTCATTATCTGCAATATCTAGTTGCTGGCTGTATGTTTTAGTATCAGGTGACTACTGCCACCTCCTGAGACTCTGAACAAGCCAGGAAAGTAAGCCATTGTGCTGTGGTGAAGCACCTAGCAGAGCAAGGCTATTCAGGACCACGCACTCGCCGTGGTGAAACATGGCTGTGTCATGTTGGCATGTCACTCTAACCTGTGGCCGCTCATGAATGACCAGTAGGGTACTTTGTATTACTGATAAATGGAAGGTGAGCCATAGCCATGGGAAGTGTCCTATAAGGGCAGATCCATGTAGAATGGTTCTTTCCATGGTACAATCTTTGTGGGTGTACTCCAGCAGCTGGTGCAAAGTACCCCCATAATACACAGGGATAAGTTCCTGTCAGTGGTCACCATGGCAATAAAAATTTGTCTAGATGGCCTTATTAGTAGAGAGAACTGTCCAAAGTATATAAAGAAATCTTAAGCCTTATTTAAATATATCCATATACTCATTTATAAATATAGTCCTGTGATAAAGGCATGTGGACATGTTCATAATTTATCCTTAGTCTTTGAGAGCTTTGCTTAAGCTTCATTTACCTAAAATTAATTTAAACTGGGATATCAGTCACTTTATACATTTCAGCCTTCGCTAGGAGTGTGGCTGAGTAGAAGAATTGTTGCCTAGCCCATGTGAGGCCCCGAGTTTAATCCTAGTATTGCAAAAGATGAAAAGAGAAATATCACACTAGTCTTAGTCTCTGTCTCTGTCTCTCTGTCTCTCTGTCTCTCTCTCTCTCTGTCTCTCTCTCTCTCTGTCTGTCTGTCTGTCTGTCTCTCTGTCTCTCCTTTCTCTCCCCCTCTCTCTCCCTCTCTCTCCTTACAAGAGTGTGACGTAGTGTTCAATTCTTACAAACTTAAGAACCTTTGCTGAGCTGGGCGTTGGTGGTGAATGCCTTTAATCCCAGCACTGTGAGTTCAAGGCCTGCCTGGTCTACAGACCTAGTTCCAGGATCCAAAGCAATACAGAAAAACCCTGTCTCAAAAAACCAAACCCAAAACAAACAAAAAAGAACCTTTGCTGATTGCAAGTTTTTCAGTGAATTCTGTTCCCTGTGGGTGGGAACAGCCATGTTTCATCGTCCTTCCTGTAGATGGTTATAGGGTGGGGGCACCACACTAAGGATAGGCATAGTCCCCTACTGTCACGGAGGCTGGAGCCCTGATTCTGTTACCTGAGTAGTAGCATGAGCTGAAGCCACAACTCCAGCCTTTAGTTTTCTCTTGGAAAAGGTCAAGCTCTGGAGCTTCCTAGGTACACCCCTGCTGGCTAAGAGGCTTTGTGCCTGCTCCCGTCCTTAGCCTATGTACCCCATGGCCTCTCAGTTACCCCAGTCACTGGTGTTCTCTAAGGACTAATGGGAAGGGTTGAATGATTTGAGGCATGAGAGTAAAATGCAGGTTTCAGTAAAATAAAGGGGAGTGAAGAGCCTTTACTACAACTGCAAAGTGTGCTGTTCAGAATGTAAAGCTCGGTGACTGCATCCAACATGATGTACTTGAACTGTGTGTGCTAGCACACACCTGTAATCCTGGTCAGAAGGCCGAGTCATAACGTGGACTTCATAGTAAATTCCTGGCCAGCTTGGGCTACGTAATGAGATCTTGCCTCAAAACAACAAAACCACCATCCATTTTATGAAAGCAACATTCACTCACTCACTCACTCACTCACTCACTCACTCACTCACTCACTCACTCACTCACTCACTCACTCACTCACTCACTCATGCATCATTTCCCCTGCATACATGAAGTCTTCCCTAATACCTGGAGATGATATAAGGGAGCTCAGCTTATTAGAGGACGAAATATAAAAGCGGGGACAGCGTAGCTTAGTGGTAGCGATAGAACACTGGCCCAGCATGCCCAAGCTGAGGTCTGAGCCCCACAGCTGCCAAGTAAAAAGGAAAACAAGTAGAACTTCTGGGGGAGGGTGTGGCCTTGTGCACATAGCTGTGATCGAAGTACCCAGGAGGTAAATGCTGGGGTGGGCTGGGGTGGGGAGTATGCTGATGCTTTCACAATTAGAGACACTAGCTTTGTTTTGTTTTTACTGAGAAAGAATCTTGCTATGTAGCTCAAGCTGGCCTTAACATAATCTATTGTCCTGCCTCAAGTATAAAATTATAGGCCTGCATGCGCCTCACGTAGACATTCCCGTGGTTTGTGGAAGGCTGTTCACAAACCCCCTGAATTTCTTTATTCTGTACAGCTTTCCAGTACTAGCACAGGCATTTTTGTCATAGACTTAATTAACTAGCTCAAGAAGTAGGTACTCGGGACCATCACCACCTCCCGTCTGTAGTATGACTCTTTTGAATTGATTGTCACTCCTAAGTCCTCGACTTTGTGAATTTCTAATGCCAGGAGCTACATACCTGAGGAGAAGGAGGACTGATCAGCCCTCATCTCCCTGTCTTTGCTAGCGTGCCTGCCTGTGTGCTGTGGCCTGCTGAGTATCATCTCTCCGCAGGCAGTGCCACCTCCAGAAATAAACGTTTTAGGAAAAGCCTTAGTGCTTAGGAAAAGCCTTAGTGCACACCACCTTGAGGATTGTGGGGATTGTGGGAGTGCTCCGCATGAGGAGGTAGAGTGTTGTGCTCCTCTCTGCCTTCTACTCACTGGTGCTGGGAGTGCGCAGCATTCACGAGGAGGAAAGAATAGATTTCATAGTATGCAGTGTCTATCCTGAGGTGAAGTTGTTTACATAATTTCCCCCAGGGCAATCTCAGAGACACAACAGCAGCTTCTCCACAGTGCACATGTGCGTGCACAGAGGTCACAGGTTTTGGAAAATATTCCTCTTGCTGCATCTTTCCCTCCCTTGTAAAGGTGGGGTGGCATGCTGCACCTGCCCCTGGAATGGTACTTCTGTGGCACCAAGCTGTAGAGGCAGCCACTACCAGCCAGTGGGAACTCCTGTACAAAATGAACTGTGCTTACTGCTCTTGGGTTGGGAGAGACGCCCAAAGTGTTTAAGTATGGAATGTTAGGCCTGATACAAGGGCATGAGTAACGCTGGCTTTTTTGTCAGCTTGAGTAGCACAGTGTTTTATGGCCCCAAATGGCATTTGAGGGTGTGTTTTCTGTTATCTATGTGTATTATAAACTGAGTTTCCAATCCCATGAACACTTGATGTCCTAGAGCTGGATTTTCTAAGGGAAAGCATGGGCTTTACTGCCTTTTGGAAGCGGGCTCCCTCTAGAGGCAGTGGCTTTGCTGTTACTACGAAAGGTGACATTAATGTTTGTTGAGGTGGCTACTCTTTTCAAAGTACAACATGATCATGACTTCCTGTAGTGGTCCTGTCACTTATCTGCACTTTGTCTCCAGGCCAGACAGTGCAACTCTGGCAACCTAGTGCCTGACACCCTCCTTAATTGGTTATCTAAAATGAATTCATGGAGGTAGGGAAAGATGTGGGAGTAGCAGTAAGTGAATATGCTGCAGATACATTATATGAAATTAATGAAAATGTTATGTAAAAATCACAGATTTAATTTGTTGTAATCAGTTAATATGAGTGTAATTATAAATTTAATAAATACAAGCTATGATAGAGTTTTCCTTTCATGGTGATAGTGCTAGGTGCTTTTTATGTTCATAATTAAATAGTATCTTATTGTATAGCAGGGTTTCAGCCCTTTTTCTTAGCCCCTGGAACCAGGCCTGGGCTGAGAGGCTACGGCATATGCAACTGCACTTTTTGCCTACAACTGTCTGTTGTGTCCTACCCTTGCCTGGCATATGAAGTACCCACTAGATGTGCTTAGCGATTGGCTAGCAATTGTGCAGCTATTGAGTGGTGATGTTCTCAAAAGGCCTCTAAATACTAGACTTCAGAAACAGCTGAGCATCTGGGAAAAACAAGAAGTCCTGAGCACGGCTGTCTTTTGTGTAGTTATTATACCTATTAGATTTGAACTGTGTATGTCATGAGCATTGCAGGTGGGCGGCCAAATGCTTAGTGCTGTGGGAGATGCATGAACCTCACCCATCCCTTTGGGTCTGTGATCTTTCCTAGTACTCTCTGTGCCCACTAGATCCCCAAGTTGTAGGGTCTGTAATGTAGCATCAGGTGAGGCAAGTTCAGGACATTGCTGGCCCTCAGAGCCCTAGGGGGGCTGGAGGAACTGCTTCTATGGGCATCAGGCAGTCAGTGCTTAGAGTGCACACGCAACACGCAAATAAAACAATTGCTTGTTACTTAGACACGAACATACTGAGATCTGGTCCCCAAAATAAATAAAACACAACATGCCAAAAAATGATTAAAGATAGCCTAAAAACAGCTGGGGAAAGGGAAAGAAATATGATATAGATGAATTAGAATGCCTCTGTTGAGGAAACCCCAAAGGACTCTAAGCACAAGAAATTTGTGTCTTTTATAATTACTAAAGTGCATGCTGTGAGCAGAGTGTATTTGTAGATTTTGTGTGGTGTGTGTGTGGATGGGGTGGGGAGAGGGCTCATGAATGACACATGACACTTTTACAGACATGGGCTCAGTGTGGAGGTCCCTTGCCTGCTGTTTCCTCTCAGTACTAGGTATCTTTTGTGGTAGACACAGCTGGGTGGAGAAAGAGAGAGGAATAGGCTTCCAGGATGGCTGCTGCTGGGGTGGAGGGGGTACATGTCGTGTTGGCACAGCTGGAGAAGCTTCTGGAAGCTGAGCTCAGTGGGAACCAGGGGGGACGTGGTGATGCCTTAGATTGTGCGTCCACGGACAGGCCCTGCCTGTTGATGGCAGGCTTACTGATTTTCTTGACACCTAAAATATTCAATAAAAACAAAAAGTATGTGTTGATATATACATGAGTGTCTGTTCTGAGTTGATAAAAATGTCAAGTAAGCATTCTAAATTGTCTCACCTGCCCTTCTAACACAATTCAATATTACATATCCTTAAACGTGTTAACACGTCTATTTCCATCTAAGAAATGTAAATGAAAGGAGTTTACTTTATGACAGCAGTATTCTTGTAAAAGGGAAATTTTCAATGACTGTCTGTATTTGTATCCCTGCTTGGCCTGCTGGCCTGCATGCCACAGGGGCACTGCCTGGACCTGAAGGTGTGCCTGTAATGTTCCCGAGTGTGACACTGTTATCTTAAGTGTTGGGGCCGAAATGTGTTCAAGTATCTATACATATATATTTTCTGTTACTGATACATTGTACCTCCCAGTACCCAATTCCTGGCAGTTTTCATTATATTTGAAGAGATTATTATATCATCCGACTGTATTTAGTCTCAGTGGAACTGGAGGTCAGCCAGTTACTTGGGTGATTCTATCAATATTTTTGAGTCTTCTGATCTTGACAGCCTTAAGTATTTCAAATAGAGGAAATGAATCTAGGAGTAAAGGTTATTTGGGTAGAATATCCTTGGCCCCACCCTGGTTTTCATGCCAGATGGAGCCTTGCGTACAAGCCCTGCTCTGTTTTTGGTACTCACTGCTTGCTGCTTGTGAAATGCACACCCAGTTCTCATCATCAGATTGCTACCTCAGTGGAGCTGAGGAATTTCAACTTCCTGATTGCAGGTTGGATTGTCTTTGTATTGCTACCCTTATAGATTTCCCTTGGTGTCTTTGAAGACTGAGACTATGTCATGTTTCTGTGTTTGTAAGACTGGATTCCAAGAGTGATGAAACTCTGGACATGAGGTCATTGTCTGTCATGTGTATTTAGAACAATTTGCCTCTTTTAAAATGAACTCTTGGAGAATTTTGTTTGCACAGTCTGCTGAAGATAATGGCTGTGTTCTGCCACCGTCTGGGATTCAGAAATTGGAATGTTACTTGTACATTACATGGTCCTGCTGGCTACCCTGTAGTGTGCATTGCCTTTTCAAATAGGAAACCCTTAAGTAAAGGTGTTGCAGAATGAAAAGGCTTCTCAGAGCTTCTCAGAGCTGACTTGTGGAAGTATTTATGGAAGAAAAGAGAGTGCCCAATTTGGGTTGATATGTTGGAGTACTAGAGAATCCCACACTCGTGTGTATTATATTCCTTGTTAGCCCTAAAATTCTTAACAGATTTAAAGTAGCAAAAAGTCTAATATTATGATCTATACATTCAGCAAGTGGGGATTCAAGTCTTGATCTGTCTGAGGAAAAAAAAGTATGTGTGGCTTGACTGAAGATCTGAGTGAGCTGTTAATCATATAGAATAGAGGGTCGGAGAGAAATAGGCCCTATGCTTAGAAGCTTGCTAAGGAAAAAATACCTCATTCTCTGTGAGGAAGGACAGGCCTGCGGCCAGGTCCTAGAGCAGGTTGTTTTTTGTAGGCTGCAGGGCCAGTGAGCAAGCTGCAATGAGCCTCTTTGTGTTCGTCCTCTGCAGGTTCTCCAGTGATCATTAAGGAATGGGCAGCTTACAAGGGGAAGTCTCCTCAGACCCCAGAACTAGTGGAAGCACTGGCCTTCCGGGAGTGGACCTGCCCCAACCTGAAGAGGCTTTGGCTGGGCAAGGCGGTGGAAGACAAGAACCGCCGGATGAGGGCCTTCCTGGCCTGCATGAGGTCTGATACCCCAGCCATGCTTAATCCCGCCAATGTGCCCACTCACCTCATGGTGCTCTGCTGCGTTTTACGGTACGTGACTGTCCATGGGACTAAGGGGTGATACAGGACAGGGGCATAGTCACCATATTCAGTCTTCAAGAAAAATCGAGCTTACTGTACAGGAATTATGCTGTCTGTTGAGATCTGTATTTGTATGTGTAGTCTTGGGATGTTGGTCACATAAATGCAATAATTATACTACAGAGTACATTTAATAGAATAGGTATATTTGGAAACATAGGTTATAAATGTCATGTCATTATATGCATACACACAACACCTCTACACTGCACACTTCATACACACAAAATAAAATCTGTGTATTTTGTGATCATGAGCAAAAGTGGATATAGTTATTGTTTTGTTCTAGTCATTTCTCTGACGCTACGATAAACACCAAGACTTAAAGGGAGGAGGAAGGGGGAGGAAGGTTTCCTGTCTTACAGGTTATATATAGCCCATCAATGGAAACTACAGCGAGAACTTGAGGCAGAACTAAAGCAGAGATCATTGGAGGAGCTCGATCTCCTGGCTTGCTCAGCTCCATTTCTTAAACAGCCTAGGCTCACTTCTTCAAGATGGTACCACCCAATGTCCTGGGACCTACATTAATTAGCAATCAAGGAATTCTCCCCTCCCCCAAACACACACACACCCTCACATGCCAATCTGATGGTGCGGATCCTCAGTTGAGATTCTCTTTCCCAAGTGTGTCTAGGTCTGTGTCAAGTGTAGAAAGTTTATAGTCTTTGTCCCAAGTGTGAAATGGTTTGTAACACCTGACTTGTTCCCAGTGATAAATAATTTATGGTTGCTTCTGGGCAGCACATAATCAGTCCTATTTATTGGTTATGGATGATAGGTGACATTCACATTTTGTCTGCCTCATGGACAACTTCACGCTTCCTGGACTGATGATAGTCTTATGTTTTGACTGTTTATTCTCTTGGCCCCCTCCAAAAAGAGTGAGAGACTCATTCTTTGCGTGTACCTAGGGTCATGGACGTGGTAAGGTGGAGGAACACACGAATCTCTCTGGCCTTTGCCTCCCTGTGTAAATGATCATTTCTCCCTGACACCGTATGCACTTAGGCAGAGAGCCACAGAGTGGGTAGCAGACTTCCTGTCTCCAGAGACAGTCTTTGTCAGTGTTCTCAGTCTCTACCTTGGTGAAGGTCACATTGGACATTGCCATGTTACGAATGTCATAGTAGGACAGCAGGTAGGATGGATAGGGAGCATTGTTAGTCCAATCTCTCAAATAGTCTAATCTCTCAAATCCAGGGCAACAGAGAGGAGGAAACATGGACTGTTAGCAGCAGTTGATGTTGTGTGGTGTGGGGAGAAGATCAGAAAGTTTGTTGTCATGTTACACAGACTGAATCAAAGAAGCTTTTCTTTGAAAGTGAAGAGATATGATCTCAGACAGATACATACATCCTGGGCTTAAGTTAGAGCTCTAAGTCAGTATGAAGTACCAAGAAGGAGGCTATATGTGTTGATGCCTACCAAGTCTACCCTGGTCTACACAGTAAGATCTTATTTCAATAAACAAAACAGTCAACCACATATACGTGAATATTTTTCAAGGCGGAAGGGGCCAAGGTCCCATAGCAATGTTCCAGCTATCTGTCTGTGTCTGGAGAAGCTTTGGACTGTACCAGATGTGTTCCCAGGATGGTGTCAAACCACCTTTTCCCCAATTTCTATGTCAGTAAAGGGCAGACAAGCCTTTGAAGGCTCTAGAAAAGTCTATACTACTTCTTAGCCTTTGTGGTAGGCCAGGGAAGGGGAAGATATAAACAGCTCTTCCAAGTCCATTATTGCAAATTCACCAAGTATATTTCTTATTTGATTTTTGAGACAGGGTATCAGTATAAAACTCTGGCTGGCATATAACTTGCTATATGGTTATAACTTGTGGACACAGAGATCCTCCTCCTTTTTTTTTTTTTTTTTTTTTTTTTTGAGTGCTGAAAATAAAGGCTACCGTGCCCAGCTTTCAGTAATAATTTTGTTTGCTTGTTTGTTTTTGTTTTTCAAGACAAGGTTTGTTTGTGTAGCCTTGGCTGTCCTGGAGCTCAGGCTGTAGACCAGGTTAGCCTCTAATCACAGAAATCCATCCACCCTTGCTTCAGTACTGGAATTAAAGGCATATGCCACCATTCCCAGCCAACGAATATAATTTTTGTCAGTGCAAATATAGATAGTTCAAATCACTTTTATTTCACTTTAAGTGCAGTAGAAATGTTTAGTATTCATTCACAAGGAAATTTGATTGCTCACCTACTTATGCTACATAATTGTACCATGAAGCATGTCTCTGTCTCTTAGTTTCCTTATCTTTGATACAGGATACTCACTCCTGCTTCTGAATTGCTAGCACAACAGATGAGTCCCTGTCTGTAAAATATGTAGACCAATGTCTGCCTCTTTCTTAGTAATCATGTGAATTTCCACTTTGCTTATCAGTCTCATTAGAACCTTCCTGTGCCTTCTCTTAGTGTACATTTCCATGGGTGAATGCTATCTCTGCTCCTGGTTTTGTTAACTTGGTTTTAAGCCCAAGAAAGCCTACTCAGGAAGCAAAAATGGAAAGAGTATTGTTTTGCAAGTTATGACTCTCCATACGCCTTTGAGCTCTCCAATGTTCACAGAGCAGTCTGTCCTTCAGGGTGTTTTTTAATAGTAGCTAGCAGCTAGATCTAGTCCTCTGTAAAATTTGTTGGGTACAAAGGATCAGTACTAGTGGGCTTGAGGGTTTATGACTCCTGCCATTAGCTGTTCTCATTCCCACACTAGAAGCTACTTAGGGTGTATTCTGTGTGGTGATGCCGACTGTTGGCTGTTTGACACACTCATCCTAGTGAAAGTTGATTCCCTTCAACCATCCATACCAGGCTGTTCCAAATGTGAAGATACTCTCAGTGCATTGAGTAATTTCCTTGTGGACACCTCCTGCACATTCTAATGTTCAGCTACTGCTGGGGAGCCTCCAGTTCAAATGAGATACACATCACTCTAGCCCTTGCTGGCCTGGAGCTCTCTGTGTAGACAAGTCTGGCCTTGAAACCACCAAGAACCACCTGCCTCTGTCTCCTAAATACTGAGAATAAAACATGTGCCACCAGGTCTGGCCAAGCACCTTATTTTTAATGATTATACACAATACAGCATTCTAGCATGCTGAGTGTTGATCAAATGCATACTTTTAACTGGCATTCTCTCATGGAAACAGAATGGCTTCTTGACTTGCACTATTCTGGATTTATTGAGAACCTTAGTTTTTCTAAGTACTGGCTGACAGCTAGTCATTCCACTCTCATTTTACTCCTCACCAGGTATATGGTGCAGTGGCCCGGAGCTCGCATTCTGCGGCGTCAGGAGCTGGATGCCTTCCTGGCTCAGGCATTGTCCCCCAAACTCTATGAGCCGGACCAGCTGCAGGAACTCAAGGTACCAATCAGCCTTGTTTTCTTGTCCCGGGAAGTCTTGCTTTGGATTTTGATGTAACTTTGCTAACCTTCGCCAGACAGTTGTTTGGGCACCAGACTAATGGTACTAATGTCATATGTGTCAAAGCCTTCAAGGCAAGGGGGATGGATATTCCTGCCTAGGTATGGCTGTGCCATCAGGGTTTGTAAGTAAGAAAACGGTTTTGTTTATCAGATTTTACCTGTTTATTCTTGTTTTTCACATCAGGAAATAAACTTCTCTTTTTTATTTTACCAGGGGATTCCAAGCCCTGGGAGGGCTCAATCTTAGGAATTTTCTAACATCTAGCCGGGAGTCTTTTTCTTATTTCATTCCATTGTTCCTAGCTGCAACTTTAGTTTTCTCTACAGCATATTCTTTGCCCTTCTAGTGTTGGCCAGTCCTTTTAAAAAGAACCGCTTGAAGAACGGTGTTAGACCATCATCCCGGCACCCCTTTTCGTGAGCGTTTAATATCATGTTCCTTTTGATTTTGCCTTCTAGCACTCCTTTGTTCTTTGTGTTGGCAGTGTTTATTTTCTCCTAAGTTGGCCCTGGTTTTATAGTGTCATCTTTTTCACTACACTCATTAGTTGCTATGTTCATGATTATAATTGCTTTCCTATTTCTGTATTAAATGTTAGAAAGTTCAAGACCTTGAATTTAGCTAAACTCACAGCTCTGCCTTTTCTTTTTAAAGTTAGGGTTTTGTTTTTCTTTGTCATCAATTATTTAATTTTTTACCCAGTTTGATTTAAAATCAGCTAATCTCTTTTGATAAAATTGCCTTGGCTTTTAGATGTTTTGGCTGTTCTTTATGAACGTATCTCATGGCAAGAATTTTAGACTAGCTCTTTATTTTTTTATTTTTTATTTTTTAGTGTTTGACAGGTGGTTCTCAATAAATTTTTGGTTTTTCCCTAAGTTACTATGTTAAATTTTATATTTTGGTGCTAACTGGAACTCCCTTGAGGCTTCTGATGACTTTTGAAGCAAGTTAATTACAAATCCAAAGCTCAGCAGAATCCCCCCCTCAAATTGTGTTCTTTACTCTGTGGATCAAGCTTTTCTGTTTGTTAGGCAGAAATTGTTACTGTCTTTAACACTTTTGTTTTCGGTGTCAGGCAGTGTGGCGGACCCAGTCAGGTCCTCCCGAGTGTTCCCTGGGTGTCCCATCACCACCGTCCTCGCCGCAGGCTGTGCTTCAGGGGGTGGAGTCACTGCCCTAGAGTGTGGTGCCACCCTCTACCTCTCCTCCTGTTTCTCTTGTGTAGATTATTCCTTCAGTATTGACATCCCAGTTCTGAAAATCAGACCGCCAGGGACCAGGTATGCCCACCAAGCCTTATTCACCATCCAGTTGCTTTAACCAAAGTCCATCTTCTCTCCCATGTCCTTTTCATTTTCGGATCTACATGCAGGATGTACCTTTTGAAAGCTTTCATTTTGGTTCTTTTGAGGCCGTAGTGCTTTCATGGTTTTCTCCTGATTCTTCATCTCAGGCGAGAGATTTCTAAGGATGTATCAGTGAGATACAATCCACGAACAGGGGCCTTCTGTCTGACTCATTGCAGCCGGGTCTTCTTGTGTGGATGTTGGCGGTCCTGTTCAACGAGCACAGCCCACATTATTCATTGTTAAGATAATGTACATTTCAGAAAGGCTGTGAGGAAAAACAGTGTGGTTGAGAGCAAGGAAGCTTGTTCTTTTTTTTTTGTTGTTGTTTTTTTTGTTTTTTTGTGTTTGTTTTTTTTAGATAAGCATCGTCTGAGCTATTGAATTGAGAATTGATAGGAATATTCTTATTTCAGGTTACCCAAAATTCCTATGTAGAGTTCAGAGTTCCAGTATTGAGTGGTAGAAAATTAAATTTTAAAATTGCTTTTTCGTTTAATCACTAAGGTTTTTGACATGTCAAAAGCAGCGACGGTGCTTTTCTGTAAGATGCCTCTTCACTGTTTAAGACACAGTCACCTCTTGACTGTTGCTGTGCTCGGGCTCTTACCCCGTTTTTGGATTGCCTAGACCTGTCACTCTTCCCTGTCAGTGCCCAATACACACTTTGTCATCAGAAGAGGGAAAGAGGAAGGCAGGTCCTACTTTTCTGCCAGTTTGGACTCTTGCTACTAGCTTTTCTAAAGGGAGGGTTAGTCGGAAAAGACACTGCAACATTAGCTAAAATGAGTTTTTAAGAATTCATCTCATCCATGCTTTCTCTGTCCACCATGTCCATGAATAATTGAGCATGTTCTGTGTGGCTCCCTGAGTACCTGTGACAGTGATTGACGACCCTCATTTTGTTCCCTGCTATATTTTCTGGGCCATTCTCCTAGGTTTTCAGCATGAGTGTAATTGTTAAGGTAAAATTAGCCCTGAGCTTGGGATTCAAAGTGGGCGGGTGAAGGACGAGGAGAAGGAACTTTTACCGATGTGATATTTGTCCAGTTTCTTCTCCATTGTTCTTGACATCCCTATAATTCTTTTAACAGTTTCACATGCCAAGTGCAGAATATAAAAGATGGAAAAATGAAGAGCTTTAAAGACAGTATTAGGGGCGTGCATCATGTCTGTGATACCTGTAAGAATTGTTTTGCATATAGGTAAATATGACATAAAGTAAGAGTAAGAGTCTGTAGCCCCGTAAGCAGAAGTCAAATAAAGTCACCTCACTAGAATTGGTTCTTGAACTAATTGGGCAGAGAATAAATTCTACCCAATAAATGTCTTGTGAAGCTAGAATTTTTCTGTCTGTTTCTGTAGTTGAGGAGCTTTGGATAATATGGAGTGTTATATCTCCCATCAGCAGAAGACAGTAAGTGTAGTTATCTATACAGTTCAGGGTTCCAAGGGCACTGGAGAGAAGGCTTAGCAGTTGTGAACACTTGATGCTCTTCCACAGGACAGGGCTTAATTCCTAATACCCACATGGCAGTTTATACTGTCTGTAGCTGCAGTCCCTGCAGGCCCAGTGGGCACTCACTCACATAGTGTATACACACACATAAATAACTATTTTTTAAAACCAGTATTTAAGGGAAAAAACCACCGCAATGTCAATTTTAGGAAGGTTTTGGGCGGGCATTGTGGTACATGCATAGGAGCCAGAGACAGGAGAGCAAGAGCTTGTGGCATATGGGCTATATGCTGGGCTGGTATCTCTTAAACATTAAGAAAACTTTTTGAAGGAAGTCAAATATACATAGTAATGGAGATCTTATTCACACAATTATTTAGCTTTTATTTTAGTAACTTTTACCTGTTAAATTAACAGTGGTTGTCATTACTAAAATTGATAATTATCTTGAAATTATATTTTTTAATCTTCACTGCCGAGGATTGATTTGCATGCTAAGCAAATTCTATACTATTGAGCTATGTCCTCAGACCTAAACATCATTTTTTAAATCCACAATTGTAATCCCTCAGTGGCTAGTGTAACTCATAATATATGAATGACTGCACACAGGTCTTCTCAACAAATTCAGAAACAAGTAATTCTATCAAGGGCGATTCTGTGTTGTACACCTCTGCTATATTCTGTTAAACACCATTTACTGTGATATGGCCAGGATTTTAAGCAGTGGGACTTTGTATCTGGGCATGACCAGTAGTAACCCATGATCTCAAGAGTTACCTGCAGATTGCCGAAGTCATGAGGACATTTTCATAGCGATAGACCCTTTAGAATACCACCATATCTCTCCCTACGCTTTATTCCGATTTTCCATTCTCTCGTGTAGGACACAGAGGACATGGGCTGGAAGCAGTGGCCCACATGAGGGATTCATAGCCACTATCCCTATTGGGGGAAGGGGTGTCTGTGTGCTGGGGGTGGCTCTGTTTGTTTACAGCCCACTTTTGCTTGGCTGCTCTCCAGCAGGCCAGCTCACTTTCTGTGGTGAGGATTCTCCTTCCTTTCCATAACTCACAGTGGGCTCTCAATAAACTATACATTCGTTTGTTTCAGACTGACCCTCTCTTTCTCTTTATTGCACATAAGTGTGAAAATGCACCCCAGTCCCTCATACTTCTCACAAGTATATGACTAGGGACACACTAGGATCTAAAGGTGTAAATAAATAATAATATTTGTAAATTCATGACCTGACTCCTCTAGGCCTGGAAAGTTTAATTGCATATTGACTTAAAAACTTTAGAAATGGAAAAACTTTTTCTAACCTTTTACAAATGATTGGCAAGGATGTTAGTTGGTGATGGGAAATATTGTTACAAACAGCGGGAAATAAATAGCAGATAATCATAAATTCATTAGCCTTTGGCACTGAAATGTTTTGTTTTGTTTTGTTTTGTTTTGTGTGTGTGTGTGTGTTTCATATAATTCCATTTTCCAAAAGTCATTTTCCCTGCCACAGTGTGGCCTTATCTAGACTCATACCCCCCAAAGACTTCATTCTTGAAAAACCAGTGAGAAGAAAGAAACCGGAGCAGAATTAACCCTTTGTCCTAGATAATCCACAAACTAGGCCCTTTGCACACAGATGACCAAGAGTGGACTGTATCAGGTGTCTTCCCCTGCCCGTTGTCTGTGCGGGAATAGTTGGGGCCAGGCAGGTACCAGTGGTCAGGCTAGAAAGACACAGGCTTGGGGAATGCCAGGAAAGCCCAGTTCAAGTACAGCGTTTCTCTTTTTGCATCCTTTTGTTTAGGAGCTAAAACATGTTTAATTAAGCTTCTTTGAAACAACATATAAAACAACAAGCATACAGTACAAATTTATTTCAAAATGAAATTATGCCAAGTAATTCTTAATGCAGCTATGTGAAAAATGCAGAATCTTAAAACCTTCTTTGGACACCCTTCTGTTAGACCATGGCCGGTGTCTAGGCTTTCCCAAAGGAATTGTGGGGCTCTGAGCCATGAAGGAGACTGAACATCAGTCCCTTTGTAACGTCGAGTCTTAGTGCCATATTGTCCACACTCTATAATAATTTACAGATGTCAAACTATCAGTGTGTTCATAAAACATGCTCCCAACTATTTTAGTAATACAAAAAGGTTTTCTTTGAGTAAGACAGGATCTGGGTGAAGCCAAGGTGGTACTCTTGTTGAGGATTGTGCTCTGTTAACTTTGGGGAGTTTTAGTGGGAAAGTATGATACTGTAGGACTCTTACTCCATATAAATTACTCTTTCAATTTAAAGATTGAAAACCTAGACCCCCGAGGAATTCAGCTGTCAGCTCTCTTCATGAGCGGAGTAGACATGGCACTGTTTGCCAATGATGCGTGTGGACAGCCCATCCCCTGGGAACACTGTTGTCCTTGGATGTATTTTGATGGGAAGCTCTTCCAGTCTAAACTTCTCAAAGCCAGCCGGGAAAAGACCCCACTCATCGACCTCTGTGATGGTCAGGTATGTTGGGGACAGGGGGGCCATCTTGGACTATAGTGAAATGCAGTGTGTGAACTAAATCTGCTTTCTTAGTCAGAGTTACTATTGCTGTAATGAGTCACCATGACCAAAGCAGCTTGGGGTGAAATGGTTTTTTAGATTTCCCCTTTCATGTCATTGTTTGTCACTGGAGGAAGTCAGGATGAGAACTCAAACAGGGTTGGAGCTGGTGCAGAGACCGTGGAGGGGTCCTGCATACTGGCTGGCTCCCTCCCTGTGGCTTGCTCAGTGTGCTGTCTTATAGATAGAACCAAGGACCACCAGTCCAGGATGGCTCCGCCCACAGTGGAGTGGGCCCTCTTCGTCAGTTGCTAATTAAGAAAATGCCTTACAGGCTTGCCTGCAACCTCATCTTATGGATGCATTTTCTTAATTCAGGTTTTCTCTTCAAAAATGACTTTAGCTTGTGTCATGTTGACATAAAACTATTCAGTACACCTGCCATCTTCTAAATGGAGTGTCCCCAATGGATCATTCTCAATAGATCATTGATTCTCATTACTGAAGAGAGTTAGGTCTCAGCCAGCAGTGGTGGCACACGCCTTTAATCCCAGCACTTGAGAAGCAGAGGCAGGAGGATCTCTGTGAGTTCAGGGCCAGCCTGATCTACAAAGTGAGTTCCAGGACAGGCTCCAACGCTACACAGAGAAACCCTGTCTCGAAAAACAAAATAAAAAAAGACACAAGAGTTAGGTCTTCAAAAGCTCCTCGTACATTGAGTCAGTGAGTGTGATTCGTTGCAACTGAAGTATATGACTGTTTAAGAGTATGTCAGGAGTAGGCGAGGGGCTGGAAAGATGGCTCAGCAGTTAAGAGCATGTACTGCTCTTGTGGAGGACCCAGATTCATTTCCCAGGACCCACACGAGGCGGCTCACAGCCATGAGCATCAGGGTGCTCTGACCACTTGGCAGGCGCTTCACACATATGCACATACCCACAGAGAGACTGTTACAAATAATATTAAAAGTGGAAAATAATTAGGAGGACGTGCAGATACAGACTTTGTACAGTAGTGTTTCTGTTTTTTTAGTGACTGTTCAGATGTGTTAAAATGTGGATGATGTTTTTACCTGCCTGTTCCTTGACTTGCAGGCTGAGCAGGCTGCCAAGGTGGAAAAGATGCGCCAGAGCATCCTAGAGGGGCTCAACTTCTCCCGGCAGAACCACCCACTCCCCTTCCCACCACCTCCTGCTCTGCCCTTCTATCCAGCATCTGTGTATCCTCGGCACTTTGGACCAGTCCCACCCTCACAGGGCAGGGGCAGGGGCTTTGCAGGTGAGTCGTAGTTTGGAACTAACACTGTTGAGTGGGGAAAAGAGTTTGTGGTTCTTCTCCATGTGGAGACCTGTAACAGCGGAATTTAGGATGTCGTCTTATGGCAGTACTTTTTCCCAGTAGGGATGAGAGAGAGGACTCTGAAGGAGGTGGGGAGAAAGAAGGAGGGAGCCACTTTGATTTCAGTTATCTTTCCTAAGCACGGGACAGAACTCATGTGCATCAGAGGGAGTGCTCTTCTGGAAGCACATCTCCAGGGTCTTTAGGAATCCACAGCCCCTGTTGAACGACTGCTGAGGGAGGCTGGCCTCTGCCTATGATGGAGTAGGGTATTGAGATAGCAAGAAGGCCTGGGAGGCCCTTCCCCAGAAGTGGAAAGAGATATGTGCTATTCTGCCTACTTTTGTATGTGGGAGGTCCGTTTGAACCCCATCTTTTATGCTTTTCTGTTTCTCTCTACTCCGGGTCCCACAGGAGTCTGTGGCTTTGGAGGCCACTATGGGGAAACGGTAGCAACAGGCCCTTACCGTGCCTTCCGGGTGGCAGCAGCATCGGGACACTGTGGAGCCTTCTCAGGCAGTGACAGCAGCAGGACTAGCAAGTCCCAGGGCGGTAATTATTACCCACACTCATCCCAGGCTTGTGCCTGCCAGCGTTCCTCTGCTCCAGCATTTGGCACCTTCCTTCCTTGGCCCTCCTTGCAAGCCGTCTCTAATGTAGTACCTTTTCTTACGAGTCCCTGACTGACCCTCTGCCTTCAGGTCTCTGCAGTTGGCCCCATTGTCGCTGTCCTGTCTCTCCTTCCAGGATAAGCCACTAAGTGTCTACCTAGAAGAGAACTTGTTTATGCACCAGTGTGACGTGGCCAACACTTTGTGTTCAGAGGCTAGGCTGCCAGCTTTGCATAGTGGTGTTTCTAATGAAGCCATACTCGGGTAAAGGTGCTTGTATTTGTGTAGAAAATGGCAGCAGGTGCAGAATTCCTGGCACACAAAAGCCTCTGATAGTTTGTTTTATAGAAATATTTTTAAAGACAATTCTAATCTCAAGTAGTTTATTGTAAATGTTCCTTATATATCTCTTCATTTGTCTTATAAAGTGCAAGAGTTCTGGAAATAGTTTATTGCAATTCTACTGTCTATCGAGTCATGTTGCAGGATCGGTCTGATACATTTCAAATTACTTTCAGAATAGGCATTCCTTTCTGGGTGGTAGCGTTTGCCAATTCAGTTACCTAATGGCCAGCAAGACGCATGGTGTATGGAAAGATGTAGCTGAGGACCAGTGTCTACAGCCCCAGGAACCCTGTCCTTCCTGTTTCTCAGCCTCCTGAGGGCTTCTCTGGCTTGTGGCTGTTTCTATCATTCTTGACCCTGATGTGTCTCAGCTTCCTCTGGTGCTGGACTCTGATGCTGGCTGTCCTCTGTGTGTGTGTGTGGGGGGGGCACAAGGAGGGGGAGGTGCTACCTGGGTCAATGTGGGGAGAAGGTACAAGGAGCTGTCCTGTTCACACTTGTCCTGTGTGATACATGCCTGAAGCAGATTAGCTGTGGGCCTGGAATACAAGTGCATGCAACGTGTTCAAGACAGAAAATAGATATAAACTAGCTCAGTAAACTTTCAGTCTTAGTAGGGTGGTAATAGTGGATGCCTGTAATCCCAGCCCTTAGGAGACAGGAACAGGCCCTAAATGGGATTTCTCCATCAACTCCCTCCTCAGGGCTCATGGAACCCTTCAGAAGAGGAGGCAGAAAGAGTTTAAGAGCCAGAGGGGATGGAGGGCACCAGGAAAGCAAGGCCCTCTAAATCAGCATGGTCAAGAAAGCACTTAGGAACTCACAGAGATTGAGGCAGCATGCATAGGGCCTTTACAGGTCTGCACCAGGTCCTTTGATTATATATTATGGCTTCTGAGTTATTGTTTTTATGGGAATCCTAAGTATGTGAACAAGTGGGTCTCTGTTTCTTGTGCCTTCTCTTTGGTTCTTTTCCTTCTGTTTGCTTGTCCAATTTCAGTGTGTCAGTTTTTATTTTATTGTATTTTATTATTATCCTTTGGAAGTCTGTTTTCTAATGAGAGACAGAAGGGGAGTGGATCCAGATGGGAGGGGAGGTAGAGAGGAACTGGGAGGAGCAGAGGGAGGGGAACTGTAACCAGGATATATTATGTGAGGAGAAAAAGTTGATTTTTAATAAAAGGAAAAAAATAAAAGGAAGACGGGGCAGTAAAATTTCTACAAGTTCAAGGCTAGTCTGCTGTACATATCAAGTCATGTGTCAGCCAATGATAAATAATGAAATTGTGTCTCAAAAAAACCCATTATTTATCTGAATAACCTGGTAAAATCATACTATTGGAGTAAATAAGCTATTATTAAAACATACTGTCTGGCTAGGTGTGGTGGCACACTCCTTTCATCCTAGCACTCTGGAAGCAGAGTCAGATTTGAGGCCAGCCTGGTCTACATTGGGAGCTCCAGGCCAGCCAAGACCCTGTCTCAAGAAACCAAAACTGTCTTATCTGTTTTTTTTAAACTTTTCTCATGTGGCTACAGGAAGCACAGGCCCCCCTCTCCTAAGAGGGTGGGTAACTTGGTAGGTAGACCTGTTTTCAGTGCCTCCTCAGCTTCGTGGGTCAGTCATGGGCACATGTTTGACACCAGGGTGGCAGGGATCTTGTGATAAGCTCGGGAGTAGCCTGTTCGACCTCATTTGTGTGAATGATTTCCCGGCTTAAGAAATGTCTTAGGTCAGAAAACTAGAGTATTCATACTATCAGTAATTAATAGAAGTTGACGGATACAGTGTATATTTATGTTTGTGCTCAGGGAAATTCTGCTTTAATGATATGGTAACTATGGAGTGTGTGTAGTCCACCTATAATCCACCTACACACAGAGCAAGAGAGTTGAGTTCATGGCAGGCCTGGATTGCACAGTGAGACCCTGTTTCATGGGGTGGGCATATAGTTCAGAGGTAGAGCACTTGTCTAGTCTGTACACAGCCCTGAGTTCAGTTCCTAGTATTGGGCTCCTTCTAGATTCATTAACTTCTCTAATGTTTGGCTAATGGTATAAATTTGGAAGTGTGTACCTAGAGAAAAGCGTGCTGTGGTTCACAAGCCTATCTAGTGGTGTAGAAGGCAAGCCAGTTGCACTCAGCTGCCCTTCAGCTTTGAATTCCCCTACAGAGTTCAGTCAGAATCCAGCTCAGTTGCAGATCCATTTGTTTTGCTTTGTATTGTAAACATCTATTTAGTGTGCATGAACATGCTGCAGGCACTTAAAGAGGTCAGAGCACTACTCGCCAGAGTTGGTTCTCTCCTCCAAATGTGGATCTTGGTGACAGAGCACAAATTATGTATCAAACCTGGTGGCGTGCGCCATTACTGGTTGGATGAGCTATCACACCAGCCCTCCCCTCTGTAAATTCATGTAGGGTCTCCCTCTGTATTCCAGCTGGGCCTCAGATCTGCAGTCCTCCTGCTCCAGTTTCCCAAATGTTTTGATCACAGGTGTTTACTACCACATGGGCTCTTAATTACAACTTGCAATCACAGGGTGCAGGACCTAGCACGTCTTTAATCCCCTCACTCAGGAGGCAGAGGCAGATGGATCTCTTTGAGTTTGAGGCTGGCCTGGAAAGTTCCAACACAGCCAGGGCTACATAGAGAGCAAAATAATAAAAAAGAAATCACGTTGTGTGCACAGAGAGCCTTCTGTAATAAACCCTTTACAAAAGAGGGTAAATGGATTTTACTAAATAGGAAGCAGAACTGAATGGGAGTTGCTTTGCTTGTTTTCTCCGTCAGTCCTAATGCCGTGGTTGTAAAGATCTTGTCTTGTGTATTTTTTTATTTTATTTTATTTTTTTTTGTGCAGGAGTCCAACCCATTCCTTCTCAGGGAGGGAAGCTAGAAATAGCTGGCACCGTGGTGGGCCACTGGGCTGGAAGCCGGCGGGGCCGTGGGGGCCGAGGGCCCTTCCCTCTGCAGGTGGTGTCTGTGGGAGGACCGGCAAGAGGGTAAGTGCTGGGCCCGGAAGGCGTACCCTGTGTACACACAGAAGTAAATGCTGGGCCCGGAAGGCGTACCCTGTGTACACACAGAAGTAAATGCTGGGCCTGGAAGGCTTACCCTGTGTACACACAGAAAGCAGCCTTTGGCCGCCCATCTCCTGAGCAGGAGTTGCTCCCCCACCCACCCCCACCCTTCTTTTTGGGGTAGGGGTGACAAGATTTCTCTCTGTAGCCTTGGTGATCTTGAACCTCCCTCTGTAGACTAGGCTGGCCTCAAACTCATAGAGAGCCATCTGCCTCTGCTTCCTGAGTGGAGCTGGAATCAAAGGCATGCGTTACCCCCAAAGGAGTTGTTCTTAAGTCACTGGGTAGTTCCTGTTTAACATCGTTTGTGGGGTTACACAGAATCCTCTTATATAGCATTATATAATTGTTTGATTAGCCATTATTAAATAATTAAACATGCATTTTTCAATTAATGAATTGTCTTTTAAAAAAATATTAAAGTTTTAGTTTTGAAGTCAAATGTTTTGGTTGTGAACCAGGAAAATGATTCCTTGAATTTAATGTGACCATACTTAATACTACCTGTGTTGCATAGCATAAGATCTATTTGGGAGTATTTTAAAATAATCTTTGATAGATTTAAGTCTGTTTGCTTTTGTCTTTCTATATTGACCCAGGCGTCCAAGGGGAGTTATTTCCACTCCAGTGATTAGAACATTTGGAAGAGGTGGAAGGTACTATGGCAGAGGCTACAAAAGCCAGGGAGCCATTCAGGTAATGTCAACAAAGTGTTCCTCTGTTACTCCTGCCATGGCATCCCTCTAGGCTGTGTCCCCTGCCTGTGCTCCAGCTGTAGGGCAGTGAGCTTGTTCGGCAGTGTTCAGTCCTCTGACTTGATACCTGGCCCATAGGTGCTTTCCATATTTAACAAAACTCCCCGTGAGCCCGATCACTTCCCTGTCATTCAGGAACTTCCTGAGGGTGATAGCTTTGTGTTTGACGGCTTGTGTGGACCAGATGAGGGCTCAGGCTCCTTGGCTATCTGTCATCTGAGTTTGCAACTTTTTTGGTGGAAAGTAGATTTATTTTTTTTTTTTTTTTTCTTTTTCTTTTTAAAGTCAGAGTTTCACTATGTAGCCTTGTCTGCTGGCTGGCCTCAAACTCACAAAAATCCACCTGTCTCTGCCTTTTGAATGTTGCTGCAATTAAAGGCTTGCACCACCATCCGATGGGAAATGGGATTTTGATTGAGACTATAGGCCAGATGCTAACAGTTACTCAGCCCACAGAATAGATCACAGTTCCTACTTCAACATGTACATATAATATATAGGATGATGGTTTGAGAGAGAGAGAGAGAGAGTTTTAAGACCTGCTTATTTTTCAGCAGGGAATGCTTTTAATCCCGTCACTTGGGGAGGTAGAGGCAGGCAGATTGGTCTATAAAGCAACTTCCAGGACAGCCAGAAACCTTATCTCAAAAGATAAAAGACTTTATTTTATTTGTGTGGATGTTTTGCATGAATGTGTGTCTGGGCACCATGATCATCAGAGACCAGAAGATGTTGGAGTCCTTGGGACTACCATTAGAGAGCCTCCATGTAGGTGCTGGAAATCCAACCCAGGCCCTACTACAGAGCAGCCAGTGTGCTTACCCACCTAGCTCTCCTGCTCTTGTTACCTGTTATATCTGTGCTTTTCCCTGATCTTTTTTGTCTCAGAGGTCCTCTTCCCCGGATGAACTTCCTGAATGTAGTCACTTGTGGACATCTGTACCTGGTACATGCCGTGTGGGGACAGTGTAGTGTTTAAACATATTCTTGTCCATCTTGGAGAATGTTGCTTCTGGGGGCCATTGATTAAATTAACTCGTCCCATGATTAGTCAGTGCTCTGTCACACATTGCATGTGCAGGCTCAGTACCTGCTGCTGTGCTGGAACAGCTGGCGGCCATGTTTGTGTGTGCCCCCTGCATTCTCACACTACCCTCATTATATGCACCCGCTGTGCTAGTCTTACCTGTTATCCAGGCGGGGGCCATGGTTTTGCCTCGCTTGTCTATTGTCCCATGTCCACTTCAGGCTCTAGGCATCTGCTCTGGTCTCTGAAGCCCTTTTCTCAGTGGGCTCTTGAAGAATGGCCCCTCTGGAAGAACTGAAGGATACTGTTGAGTGTGAAGACTAGTTTCCTAATGAGAACACCGGCTTGCACTGTTGTCTTACTTTACTTCATTTTCTTCAGCTTACCTAATGTCATTCATATTGAACCCATCCATGCGCTTGACCTACATGTCCCAGTTGGTTTTTGTTTCCCATAAAGCCTTGTTACCTTTCCCAGAAGCCCCTGGCACTGTTGTTGTGATCACCACACTCACGACCGTGAGCTCAGATCTTTCCCTTCAGGAACTTGTCTCCAATGGGTTGGTAGTGCTTGGCTCTGGCCCTCCCTTTGCTGCTTTCATCTTCAGTGTTGAAGCCCTCTCACTGGCTCTTCTGCGCCTACCGTTGATATTTGGCACGCTCTTCATTGCCTGTCTGCCGCCTCTCTTATTCCAGTTTATAACTCAGGCTACAGTTTACCTTTAGCGTTTTTATTTTGTTTTGTTTTCCTTTTTTCTTTCCTTTTTGATTGTTGTTACTGTTCTGAGATAATCCTACCACATAGCCTTGGGTGGCCTGGAACTTGCTCTGTAGACCAGGCTGGCCTCAGATCCATGTCTCCTGGCTGCTGGGATTAAAGTTGTGGGTCACTGTGCCATATGGACCACCGTGCCATACCTTCTGTATTTATTTTTTGTTATTGTATGTGTGTGAGTATGATGCATGCATAT
This sequence comes from Cricetiscus sungorus, assembly GCA_030556225.1. Taxonomy (NCBI): domain Eukaryota; kingdom Metazoa; phylum Chordata; class Mammalia; order Rodentia; family Cricetidae; genus Cricetiscus; species Cricetiscus sungorus. Next base: position 16,734,818 of record JANBXA010000190.1, on the reverse strand, counting down.
GTATTCATGAATCACCCTGGCCATGTGGCACTAAAAGCTCAACTTTGTTGCATTAGTCTTTTCTCTATCATCTTTGTATGTATTCCTGGGATTGAAATGAATATCAATGTTTTCATCCTAGTTGTTGGGGATTGTTTGTTTGCTTATGTTTTGGGTTTTTTGTTTGTTTGTTTTTGAGACAGGGCTTTTCTACATAGCCCTGGCAGTCTTGGAACTTACTATGTGAACCAGGCTGGCCTGGAACTCACAAAGATTTGCCTGCCTCTGACTGAGTGCTGGAATTAAAGGCAAGGACCACCATGCCCAACTGCAATTTTTTTTTAAGACTAATTTTTAGAATTGTTTTACATTCATAGTACTAAGAAAGGTAGACTTCCCTACACTGCAGCGCTCCCCTCTGTGCCTTCCCGCTATCTACTCATCTCCTCTCTGAGTGATGCCTTTGTTACAGTTGGTACCCTTCCCAGACACACAAAATCTCCCCAGTTCATAGCTTGTAGCATGCTTTTTTGGGGGCCACCAAACAGATCCCAAATCATGATACAGAGACTTATTACTAGTTATGAAAGCTCGGCCTTATCTTATGCTTGTTGCGCTAGCTCTTATAACGAAATTTAACCTGTGCCTCTTCATGTATGTTTTACCTCAGTGCTTTTTTACTTTTTTTTCATTCTGTATGTCCTACTCCGTGTCTCTTCTTGCTTGCTGTGTGGCCCTGTCATCTCCCTCTCCTTCATTCTCCACTTCCCTTTTCTTTCCTCTCCCCTCCTCTGCATTTATTCTCTCTGCCATCCATCCCCACATATCTATCTACCACATAGCTATTAGCCATTCAGTCTTTTGTTAGACCAATCAGGTGCCTTAGGCAGCCAAAGCAACTTTACATAATTAAACAAAAGCAGCATAAACAAATGTAAATACACCTTTACATGGTTAAAGTAATATTTTGTGACATAAACAGATGTAACACAGTTTACCTCGTTATAACGTTAGCTTATGCCAGACTTCATTCTTTCTTCCATACATTCCACAGGTTCAAATAGAAGTGTACTGACTGGAGTCTGCATTGCCATATTGTGGCAGAAGTTTACTACCCTAAACATTTTCTGTTCGGTCCATCTGCTACTCTAAGATCTCTGACAGCTGCTGAGTATTTTACTATGTCCCAAGTGTTGCCTTTTCCAGAAGGTTAAATAGAATTACACCTATTTATTGTCTTTTTACAATGTTTTAGGTTTTTGTTTGTTTGGTTTGGTTTTTTTCAAGACAGGGTTTTTCTATGTACCGTTGGCTGTCCTAGAACTAGCTAGCTCTGTAGACCAGCTTGGCTCCAAACTCACAAAGCTCGTCTGGGATCAAAGGCTGCTGCTGCCGCCTCTGTAACTGCTATGTGGGTGCTGGGAATTGAACCTGGGTCTTCTGGAAAAGCTGCCAGTACTCTTAATCCCCGAGCCACCTCTCTAGACGCCCAAGACTGTTTTTCCTTCACTTTACAGTATGTATTTAAGTTCCCTGTCATTTTGTGAATGGAGAATGTATTTCCTTTTAATTTAATAATACTCTATTGTGTAGACACATGCTGTAGGATGTCCTGGCAGCTTACATCTTGGCAATTGAATGAACAAAGCTATGCGGACATCTCAGTGGGGCTGGGTGCTATCGTACTGGCAAGGCTCTGGGTTTGATTCTTAGCATCTCAAGTGAACAACACTGAATGTAGGCTTTTGTAGTTTCCCAAGTTCTCATCTTTGTGGGGTGAATACAAGGGGTAGAAAGCTGGATCACATGGCAAGGCTAGCTTAGTACAAGCCACTGAACTGCCTTCCTGGGTGGCAGCATTGCATTACATTCCCGTCATTAGTGAATGAGAGTTCCTTTCACTGTTATCCTGCTGTTTTACCGTTGTAATCGTTGTGTAGTCCTGTGTTGTTTAAATGTGTATTTTTCTGGTGACCTGATGTTTAACACATATTTTTGTGTGTATATAATTGCTATTTTACTTCTGTGTTGTCTTTTTGAAATGTCTGTTAAAAGTTTTGGGTCATCTTTGGTGGTGTTCAGTCTGTTCTCACTCCTGAAGAACTCTATTGATGGTTATTCCCCACCCTGTGACCCTTCCTTTAGCTCCCACTTCACATTCAATCTCATTTGTTTTAAGGGACTTTTAGTCCTTGATTGTCCTAACTTGATGACTTAGAAACTTGATTTTTAAGGGAGAAGGCTTATTGTAGAAAACTGCCAGGCCATAGTGTCTGTCACATGTCAGGGTAGAGGTATCACCATGTCAGACAGCCTTGGGTTGTTGGTAAATGTGTCAGGCTCAAAGTCAATTTTTTTCCCCCAAGGAAATTATTTGTCAACCTGCTTAGAGGAAACGGGCAATCTTGTGCTATTACTCATATAGCATTGCTTTGTGTTGAGATTGCCCGACTGTAAGGATATGGGGCGGGTGTGTTCTGAGAAACCGTGCATCTTGGAAAGTATGAGGACAGCCTTCATATCAGAGGCTCACTCAAGAGTGAATAATTAGGTACTATGTAAGGGTTAGATATTAGATAGAGCACTCCAAGTGGAACTTTGCCATTTCAGAACAAACATTACCAGCAGAGATGTTGAGGGAAGGGGCCTCAGAAGCAATTAGTCGAGACAGCTTAAGGCCAAGCAGAAGAGATGCAGAGGATCTAGCCTCTCACATTTTCCTTTTGCGTTCTCTGGTTGAGACAGTATCACCAAGCCCAGTCTCCTCCATACCTGAAGTTCTTCTCACCTATTTTTCAACAGGGCAGGCCTCCTTATGCTGCTTCAGCAGAAGAAGTGGCCAAAGAACTGAAGTCGAAATCTGGGGAATCCAAGTCCTCTGCCGTGTCCTCAGAAGGGTCCCTGGCTGAAAACGGAGTGATGGCCGAGGAGAAGCCAGTGCCCCAACTTAATGGGAGTACAGGCGACACCAGGGCCCCCAGCCACTCTGAAAGTGCCTTGAACAATGACTCTAAAACGTGCAATACAAATCCTCACTTAAATGCACTAAGTACAGACAGCGCCTGCCGCAGGGAGGCTGCTCTGGAGGCGGCTGTCTTAAATAAAGAAGAGTAAACTTATTTTTATAGAGGGTGAAGGATGCTGGAAGGGTAAGGATTTAGGACTATCTGGAGAGAAAGAGAGCCTGCAGTTATGTACATTTTGTCCTTTCCGTAAGAGAAAAATGAGGACTTGGAAATTCAGATCCCTCTTTGATATCAGAGATTTAAACAACACATTTTTTTTTTTTTTTTAGTTTTAACCAGTTGTAGTCAAAATGCTACAATAAAACAAAACAAGAGAAAGACATGAAGAGCATTTGACTCCCGCACTTAAAATGAAGTACACAAAGTTTTAACTGGTTATGACAAAAGCCTAGAGTTGTGTTTCTTGAACTATAAAGAAAACAAATTTTGGCAGTGTTTAAGTATATATAGCTTAAAATATAATTTTTAGCATTTGGCACCATATGTATGCCATTATATTTGATTTTTGCATTACTGTTTCACAATGAAGCTTTGTTTTAAGGCTTTGATTTTTATGATTATGAAAGAAATAAGGCACAACCACAGTTTTTCTTTCTTAAATTTCATCACTGTTGATGTGGTTCTTTGTGTTAAAAAAAAAGTGCAACTATCAAAACTTAAAAAAATTATAGAGTAAACTGCTGTTGTGCTGATTTTGAATACACAGTACATCATACATACTTTACAAGCAAGTTCAATGGAGATAAAGTTGAAATCATAGAAGATGCAAATGACCTTTCAAAATCAACACAATGTGTTCTGAAACTTCGTGACTAATACCATGCATCTGTGATCAATGAGCTATGTGGTTTTGAATCGGATGTAGACCATTAGTACTACTACTTGAGCTAAACTTCTGCATGGTTCATAATTTTTAAAGTGTGTAGTTAATATTATGCATGTTATTGTCCTTTCTTCCATTCTTACCAGTACGTGCCCATTTGCAAAACAAAAATGCTAATAATCAGTAATAGTCCTATAAAAGATGTTAACTCTGTTTAGTCATTGACTGATCTTGCTCTAACCTTAAAATTTTGTGATTATTGACCTCTGTTGCATTTATTCTAAATCCCCCAAAATTATCTAGCCGTTTGGAATATCGACATTACCCTGGTGTACTCACTGCTGTGTGCATTATTGTTCTCTGTTGCTGTTTTATGCCTTCATATTAGCAAAATATGAAATTCTGTGAAGAAAAATCCCCTTTGATCTTAAAAAACAACCACCCCCCCCCCCTTCTGTAGCAGGAAACAGATTGCTTGTTGTTGAGAAGTCCCCATCAGGAATTTAGTAGAAGCCGGTATACTTCTATCCTTTTGATGTTTTGTTACTGTTTCCAACAGTGTCCTTTGAATCAGAATCACTTCTCACGTTTCATATACTTCCGATGCTCTTCATCACATTAGCGATCAGAAATGAGGTGTAACTCCCAGCCCCTGCCCGCAAGAGCTAAGTAGGATCTTACTGTAAGTTGAAGGGAGTTCCGCCCTAACTCATGGATTGTGAAGAATGAACTGCTGTTGGGTCTGATTGACTGTCGATGGATTGTGGTGTGGTGTATCCGGAGGCTATTGAATGCAACTTACAATGCTTAATAAAAATCTTTATTCTTTTAGTATAAAGTATGGTGTGGCTTTTAAATTCACTTGTAAAAGCATAGATTTTACAGAGATTTAGTTCAAATTGAAGTAGCTCATGAAGAGCTAGATAACAAAAAGTTCAGAAATACCTTACCCTGCCAAGATTATCCTGACCACGTTTTGAGTTCCACTAAAGAACTTCTCCGACCAATCAGGCTGAGAAGTCAAAAGTACTTTCATAAAGGCCTAAGGGGGAACAAATTGATCTGGATTAAATCTTTCTTAAACTTGGAGTTAGAAGTGTGGCTGATTTTCATGCCATCTTTTTACCTCAATCTCCCTGCAGCTTGCATTAGGTGTGTCTGGTTTAGCCGCCAGGAAGTGCCTGCAGCGCGCGCTCCCTACCCAGGCCTCTGGCTCGGCGGGCTGGGCGGGGCTTGCGCGGCAGGTGCGCGCGCATGTCTGGGGGCGGAGCTAGCCGTGCCCAGGGCCGCCGGCCCCTCACGCTACGGCGCCGGGGCGGAACCGCATGACGAGGCCCGAGACTGCGCCTGCTCGGCGCGTCAGGCCCTGCTACTTAAAGAGCCGCGTCCGCGGCCTGGCAGCGGCTCAGTTCTGCTCTGCGGCCTCCGTAGGCTTCAGGGAGGACCGGAGGCCCAGCCGCGGGCCGGCGCACGCCGTCTGCCCACGGTGCTGCGGCCTCCGTGTTACGCGGGGGATTGCTTCTTGTCCGCGTCTATTAATTGGGTCTCTAGGGTCACGGTGACAGCGAGCCTTGTTTCCGGCTGCCCGTGTCAGGCCACCAGGACCTTTGGTTGTGTATGGTAGCCAGGCCCTGTGTCATGCAAGAGCCACGGGCCCGGGGAGGACCATGGCCGGTGGGAAGTCTCTGGATCCCCAAAGAATGCCCGGCAACAGAAGTAGGAGAAGACTGTTAACCGAATATGCCCCCACCCTCAGTGACAGCCACAAACCTCAGTATTCTGGCTCCTCGGCCATCTGACCCGGGGGCAGCAAACTGACTAGCATTTCCTTCCGGCTTAAAGTGAGGGGCAGGCATTTTGTTCCCCATGAATCCCGACGATAGAGGTCTCGGGGACTTCGCCGCCGTGGCATCCTTTGCCCTGCTTTCTTATCACTCGGATTGCATGTTTAAGGCCTTAGAGACCACTCCTGGCTCCACGGTAGGCTTACTTGTGGACTGGACGTTTACGATTGAGCATGAAGTGGAGTGTTCTGGAAGCTCACTTTGCGGGAGACACACTCACTGTTCTTCACATACCTCTGGCATGGTACGGGATCACTGGGAGGCCAGGGCCAGGATGGCTCAAGGGGCTTTGGCCATGTGGCTCTGGCCAAAATTCAGGAATAAATCTGACTTTGTACACACCCAATATGAACTCACCCTGGTGGTGTTCTTGGACAGATGGCAGATCGCAGTTGGTCTGATGCTCTTGGTAGGTTTTTGGGTTTTTTGTCTGTTTTGTTTTCATCTTTTAAAATGAAACTTAAGGTTTTTTTTGTTTTGTTTTGTTTTTGTTTTTTTAACTCTGCCATCTTGAAACAACTATTTTGAACACTGGTCATCCTTTTTTGTTGTAATGTCTCTTTCTCCTCAGCACAGAGGGGACATTCTGCTTGTTTAATCTGTGCCAGGCCTTGCTCTCCCTACAAGGGACAAGGCACAGGGACCACATGCAGCTTGAAGCATTTCCATTAGAACGATGTAGCAACACAAGGGTTCACATTTAATAAGCAAAATATAAGTACAGGAGATGGAGTGAGGGTGGCCATGTCACGTTGTGGGTGAGTCTTTGTTGCTTCTTGTTTATTCCTGGTATAGCTAGCCCCTAAAGCCCATGAGCTATTTGTATGAACAGGTTCAGCTGCCTAGCAAGGCCAGTCTGATGGTGTTTTGCCAATTTTGACTGACAAAAATTGGCTTTCATTAATATGACCTTGATTTGTAGGGAGGGTAAACATGTTGATGGTTAATGTAGCCTCATCTTTCATTTTCTGTTGACAGAGAATGTTGGATAATTCCTGTCTATATCTTCATCCACACATCACTTACATGGACAAAAGGAACAAAAGTCAGTCTATCTCTGGATCTCTGAGTTTGAGGCCAGCCTGGTCTATGAGTGAGTTCCAGGACAGTCAGGGCTACATAAAGAAATCCTGTGTAAGAAAGAAAAAGAGAGGGGGGGGGGAGAAAGACAAACAAAACCCAACAAATAACCCCTAAAGTCAGCTTAACCCAACTCTTCTTTGTGCAGGCCATGCACTAGTGAACAACTCTGATAATATGCTAATTTATTGTTCCCCTCACAGCCTACATTTCTCCATGATACATTAGAAACATGTTCTGTGCTTCTTAGCCCTTCATGTGGTACAGTGGGCAGGAAAGAGGTCTTTTTGTCATGCCCTGTCCCTAGGGGTCTGCCAATCCTTCCTGTATCCTCTACACATAGCTTCCTGGGTGGCTGGGTACTGCTCTGCTTTTTCCCAAGCCACCTTAGGGTGCTCATGCTCCCTGTCTCACCCTGCGAGCTCTTTCAGGAGGGCAGGTGGCCTGGAGGTCCTCAGGTAAGTCACACAGATGCTTCATGTAAAGATGGAACACCCTATATTAGGGTCTGAACCATTCCCGCCTCCCCCAACTCACTGGGCCAAGACATGACTCCTAGGATCTCAGAATGTGACCTTATTTGGAGATAAGGCCTCTGCAGATGCAATTAGCTGAGGAGTTGGGACAAGGTCATTTTGGAGTAGGATGGGCCCTTATCCAGTATGACTGGTGTTCTTATAAAAAGGGAACTTGGACACAGAAGTACAGGGCCAAGGCCATGAGAAGACAGGAATGACACTGTCCTAGGCCACGAAGCTGTGAGAAGGTGGACAGAGGCCAGACATAGATCCTTCTCTGCTACCTCTAAAGGACTCTATCCTTGCAGACCCTTGATCAGGGACTTTTGGCTTCTGGAGCCAGAGATGGTAAATGCCTGCTATCCAGGGCATCAGGTCTTTGGTCCTTTGTTAAACAGTCCTAGATTTGCATATGCCCGGTAAGTGAGACCTTCTGAGCCCATAGTTGGGTCACTTCTATTCACCCATGGCCTATACTTACTTTTCCCCTGTCTTCTGGAATTGGAAATAGCCCAGGGTAGAATGTGAACAGTTGTAGTTCCACAGAGAATGGATACCTAGGGGGCTAGAGCTACAGTGAGTCACGATGTTTTGAACAAGGTGAGATGGGAATTCAAGATGAGAGTCTGAACCAGGTACCCTGCACAAGAACTCCAAAACCCATGCATCTGGATCAAAAGAGCTGATTTTCCCTGGGCGGAGGGACACCACTCCAGTCTCTGATGCTCTGACTGATCACTCCAGGAGAGTTAGTGGCTGTCACTGAGCCTGCTGCAGAAGGCACAGCTCTCTGGGGGCTGTGAAACGCCACCTGAGTGGGGTAGCAGGAGCACTTACATAAACACTCATTAAAAGGAATCCACGCCACCTGAGTGGGGTAGCAGGAGCACTTACATAAACACTCATTAAAAGGAATCCATGTAAAAAAAAAATGAGGTGGAAGGTTCCAGGAAAAACAGCAGAATGCGTGAAAGCTTCCAAGGTACCAGGGAAGCCATCTGGAGGACTGGTGGGACTTAGGCAGGGCACATTTGTCCAGGATAGCTCTAAAGGCTATACCTTCGTGTAAGTGCATCCTCACACTATACCTTTTGTTAAAATACATGACTTCAGTAAAGAGCAATATGCAAGATGAACAAGGTAAATGAGAATTCTGATGCTAAAGATGTAGCTCACTTGGTAAAATTGTCCTAGCATGCATGGGGTTCAGTCCAGAGGCCAGGCATGGTGGGATGTGACTGTAAGCCACACACTCAAGGGATGGAGGGAGGAACAGGGCTCAAGGTCATGCAGTTGCCTATGACGATGGAGGCAAGCCAACATTACACGAGTCTTTTTAAAAGGGGGAAGGGTTGCTGAAAAGATGGTTCGGTAGTTAAAAGCACCGGCTGCTCTTCCAGAAGACCCAGCTGCAAGTCCCAGCACCCACATGGCAGATAACAACTGTCTGTAACCCTAGTCTAAGGAGATCTGACATTCTGGACTCCATGGGTACCAGGCACACAGCTGATGTACAGACATACATGAAAACACCCATACACATAAAATAAAAACTAAAAAAATATAGAATCAAAAGAACTGTTATATATAGCAGTCAATGGACCAGTGTAATGGCTCAGTAGATAAAGGTGCCTGCCTCCAAGCCTGATGGCCACCTGAGTTTGAACACTGGGATCCACATAGTAGGAGAGAACAGATTCCTCCAAGTTGTCCTCTGTACCCCACCCCCACATACACATACAAATATGCATACAAAGCAAATGTTAAAAATAAATGAATGTAGTAGTTAAAAAAAAAAAACTACAGAATAAATCAAAGAGGCAGTGCAAATGACCACAATTAAATGGAAAGACAGACTGTGTTCACAGGTTCGAAAACTTCATACATAACCACTTAACTGTACAGGGCTGGTGAGATGCCTCATCAGGTAAAGGCACTTGCTGCCAAGCCTGACAACCTAAGTTAGATCAATAGGCCCCACATGGTAGAACAAGAGAAACTGACTCCCTAGTTTTCCTCTGCAAGATAAATAAATAGTAGTAAAAATGAAACCTACAGATTTTCCTACAATCCATAGCAAAATTCATTTTTCTCAAAAAATGAATATTTACAAATCCCGTGTGCCTGTGTGTGTGTGTGTGTGTGTGTGTGTGTGTGTGTGTGTGTGTGTGTGTGTGTGTTTTATGGCATGGCATCCACGTAGTGGTCAGATGATAGATAATTCTGTGGAGTCAGTCCTCTCATTCACGTCAATGTAGGTTCTGGGGAATCTATCAAATTCAGGTTGCCAGGCTTGCATGACAAACACCTTTACTTGGCCTGTGTGTGTGTGTGTGTGTGTGTGTGTGTGTGTGTGTGTGTGTACTATACACTTTATTTATTTGTTTATTTATTTATATTTTGCAAGACAGACTTGCTCTGTGTAGCTTTGGAGCCTGTCCTGGAACTCACTCTGTAGACCAGGCTAGCCTTAAACTCACAGAGATTCCCCTTCCTCTGCCTCCTGAGTGCTGGGATTAAAATCATGCTCCACCACTGCCCGGCTCATATGGAATCTTAAGGAACCACAAATAGCCATAGAAATGTTATTAAAAAAAGAAAAAAGACTCAAACTTCCTAATGGCAATGCTCACTACAAAGGACAGTAATGAAAACTATGTAACATCAGCATAAAAATAGATACATCGGGCAATCTGGATACAGAGTCCAGAGACAACCCACCCATGTCAGGGTTCTCAATAAAGGAGGGGCCAGATAAGATGGTTCAGCCAGTAAATTGCTTGCCACTAAGCCTGACAAGCCATATTTAGTCCCTGGGACTCACATGCTGGAGAGAACTGACTGCTGCATAGCTGTTCTTGGACCTCCATGCATACACCGTGGCACATGCATGGTCATGCACATACACTAAATAGATAAATGGGGCTGGGGAAAACCTTGTCAAGGAGGCCAGCACCATTCCAGGAGGAAAGGTCCATTTCTTTAGGAACAGTTCTGGGAAACCCCAGTATTTACAGGCAAAACAGTAGAGTTGCTTAGTGTGCCTTTGTGGAGGGAGGCTTGTCTGTGCCTAGAATTTGGACTGCTGTGCAGTACCAAGGTTGTGGTGCCACTGGAGTGCCACTGGAGGCTGGTGTAGGGGTCACATAGCTGTGAGCCAGTTCCACAGTTCCTTACAGGGCCCACAGGCCGAGCCCTTGGGGATGAGTGGTGGTGTGCGCACCAATGCTCAACTGGAGCTGAGCCCTGACCAGTGGAGGGGGTAGAAGCGCCAGCAGAGGGGGCCACCAGACCACACTGCCCCTGCTCTGGGTCACCTCTTCCACTTATGGCCAGCAGGAGCATCTCACTACCACCTCCCTGTCCCCTCTCTAGGGTCATGTTCTCAGAGGATGACTCACCTGTTTTTCCATGCTTTCCTCCACAGTCTACTCAAATCCAAGTCCATCCCTGGCTCTCTCTACTCCAGGGTGAACAGGAAGCTGAGACCCTTCTGAGCCCTGGGGTCCAGCTGTCAGCATACAGTAGGTGCTCAATAAACATCTAAAGATAGGAGGTGGGAGAAGAGATAGGGAAAAAAGAACAGATGTTAGAGCCAGAGGGTCTGTCTGCCACTGCACAGTGCGGCCACCCCAGGAAAGCCCTGTGAACCAGTGAAGTGTCTGGTCCCCAAGCACAGGGACAGCTGGTGGGCACCGCTAGCTGCCAGACAGAACATCAGAAGGTAGGGAGAGTAGGTGGAGGTACTCAATGGTCAGTACCCCACCAGAGGGAGGGCAGGCTTTCCGACAGAAGGGTGAGGGGAGGGAGGTGAGAGGCACAGGTTCAGGGCTTGGGGTGGGGGTGTGCTCTTCCCTTGTTCCCTCTGCCCCAACCCTTGGCAGGTCACCTCTTCAGCATTTAACTCCTCTGAGCTTCCGTTTTTTAACCCTGCTAAGTGGCATCAGCATCACCTGTTGGGGAAATGGAGGGTCACTTAGGTAACAGGGGTAGTGTCTGCCCCCAGCTGGTCTCGCTCTGGGTCTACTATATTCTATACCCTTTATTTGCAGGAATTTACACCTGGCGCTGATGCTATCTGGGGACAGTGGCTTAATAGTGATTCCTTGCCCTTTCATGGGAAGAGCTACCAGGACAGAGGGGACCAAAGATGACAGCAGGAATTAGGGCAGGTGGCTTGAACTGAGTTCTTCTGTACAGTTTGGACGGGTACCCTGCCTGCCCCCAATTTCCCAGGTTATTTTTCCTATTTCCCCTTCCACACATGTCCTCTTAGCTAATGCACTGTTTGCCCCCGGCCAGATCCTGAGTTGTGCTCCTGGCTTCACAAGTTTGGGGAGGGGAGGGTGCGCCTGAGGGCAGATTTTAGCTCAATGAGAGGATATGCTTGAGTGGCCAGCAACGGAACAAATGGTTGATAGGCAGCTGCAGTATGGATAGGGATGCTGAGGGCTCTGCTTTGACAAGGTAAGCAGAGCCTTGAGACTCTGAGGTTCACCTGCAGAGCCTACCTTCTCCACGTGTTATGTGGGGACAAGCAAAGAGATGGCAAATCTAGCAGACAGGTTTCTTACTGGATATGTGGTTCTGCTCAGTAGGACGACCTGGGTAGGGAATAGAGGACCCCTCCCCCCTCCCCAACTCGTCTCCCACCAGCAAATGAACAAATAAGCCCTAAGCAGGACAGGTGAGAGCAACGAGCCAGTTCAGGGCAAGGCTGGAGAGGCGAGAGCGACAACAGAACCCCTCATCTCCCCAGTCCTGTGGCTCAGATGCAAATCGCTGGACTGTCTTCCGCCCCTAAGGTCTGGGGGTCTGGGGGTTTAATACAGGCACCTGAGCTGCACAAATGCCAGGTAAGCTATGTCCCACAGTAGCTTGCTCTCAGCTCCCCTGACGTTTGTCCTCCACCTCTGGGGGCCGGAGCATCAGCAAAGTTCACCGAATCGCGCAATGCAGCCCCCAGTTAGGAAGAAGGGGAAGGGGAGGTTGTTCAAGAGCCAGCAACTCAAGCGCATTTCGGGATGGGAGGGAAACTGCCGGGCCCAGGAAGAGGAGGAAAATCCCCCTGTCCATCCCACTTCGGGGTCAGAAGAAAGTTAAGGCCAAGGAGTTGCTCCTGGCTGAGGCAGGGCTGTGCGTGCGGACTGTGCTCTCGCAGTCGGAGGCAGGGAGCTCCGCAGTTCGCCTCCCCTGTCGTCCCGGGGCCACCCTCTCCTCGCTGGATCCCCCCCGGCCTCGCTGCTGGCTCCCCCGGGCCCGCGGCCCACCTTCTACCGCGGCCCGCCTTCCCGGCGGCGGGAGCGGGGCCCAGGCCGGCGGGCGGAGGCGGCGCCACCCGGGGCGCTGACGTAGCGGCCGCTCGGCGGCCGGGGGTCCCTTCGGTGGGGCCGCGGCTCCCCGCCCGCCGCCCCCGCGCGTCCATTCGCTTTGTGTCCCGCGCGCGGCCGGGCCCCCCGTGCACTCTCAGCCCTGCGCCCCGCGGCCCGGCGGGCGGCTCCCGGCGCGGCCCCAGCAGCCCGCGCCGGCATTGTGTGGACGCGCCCGGACGCGAGCGCGCGCGCGGGCCCTGCCGAGCGCCCCCGGCCCCGTCCGCTCCGGCCGCGGCGCCCGCGCCCGCCGCCCCCGCCGCCCTCGCCGCGCGGCCCCCGGCCCGGCCCGGCCCGACCCGGGCAGCGCAGCGGCGGGGCGAGCGGCGGCGCGGCAACATGGCGACGGTGCCCGTGTACTGCGTCTGCCGGCTGCCCTACGACGTTACCCGCTTCATGATCGAGTGCGACGCCTGCAAGGACTGGTTCCACGGCAGGTGAGCGCGCCGCGGCCCGCCCGACCCACCGAGCCCCGCGCCCCGGCCGCGCGCCCCGGGCCCCGCCGGGCACCGCAGCCGTGTTCGGCCGCCGGGCCGCGCGCCCTTTTGTGCCCAGGGCGGGGGCGTACGGCCGCGGCGCACAAAGCGAGGCCCGCGGCCGGGGCGGGCGAGGGGCGCGGGGAAGTTGGGGCTCCGGCCGCTACGGGGCTGGGACCCGGCCGCCTGACAGCGGGGCCGCAGTGGCCGCGGAGGCCCGGAGCCGGACCAGGCCCAGGCCCGGGGCCCCCGCCGCCAGCCCCCTGCGAAGTTGCAGGAACTTTCCCCGCGCGGGCTCGGGGCGGCCGGGCCGGGAGAGGCGGGCGCGCGGCCCGGCGCGGGTCCCCCGAGAGGCGCGACTGGCGGGCTCGGGAGCTGGCAGGGCTAGGGCAGACCGGGGGACGGGAGCGAGGTGGTGGCCGGTGCCCCCAGTCCGTGCCGGAGCCGAGAAACCTTCCCAGGACCTTGTCCTGGCAGGCAAGACCCCTCCGGGGACCTTGCGCGCTTATGGCCCGGGCCGGCCTGCGGGCCTAGGCGGGAGTGCAGTGACAGACCGATGTGAGTGTCTGTGTGTTGGGGTGGGGGTGTTGTGGCTTGGCCGCCTCCTTCCTGGCCTGCTCTGTTCCCCATTTCCCTCCTGCCTGCTCTAGGCAGGGACACCCCAGTTTTGACATGACCTTATGCTCTTTAAGCAAGATGGGGGGGGGGAGGTAAGCCCGGAGATACTAAACCCGCCCTCTCGGCCCTTGCCGGTGGCCATGACCTGGCCTTGTGCCTACTTTTCAAGAGCCTAAGTCCCTTCCTACTCAGAAGTAAGAGGAGGAGAAAGAGGTGATCATCCTGCTTAAACTGCTCCAACAGGTTCTCTTGTGTCTGACTTTGCCTGTGGGATGTGCTTGGGCCTCAAGAGGGCTGGCTCGAAGCTGGACAGGTCTGTCTGTCCCCTGGGTGTGAGTTTTTAGCAGCTTGTAGCAGGCTGGAGGGAGAGGGTGTGTAGTTCTGGATGGTCCCTAACCTTCCAGAGAGAAGACCCTCGTGTTTGCTCACATCCAGGATCTTCAGGAATCTTAAAAGAGAGCTGTGGCCTCTGGTCCAGTCATCTTCAAGTATGGGGAGCTAGGCAGAAGGGATGTGATGGTCATGCTTACATCTGCAGGCCCTGGGACAGAGGCAGACCCTCGGGAAGTAACCTGACTGGCTTTAGGAGGGGAGGCCTCCTCAAATCTACAAATGCTAGATCTGGTCCTGAGTAGCCCCAAGAGTGGGGGAAACCCATCTTCCTGTCTCAGTCTAGGGCCTGCAGCATCCTTGGGTACTTGTCAGCTGGGCTTCTGCCCTGGCAGAGAAAGTGGAGATGAGCTTGGTGACCAACCTTAATACTAGAAGAAGTTGTCTGTTTTTGTTTTGTTTTTGGAGGCCTCATCACTTTACTACTTATCTGAGGATTTCAGTTTGCTCTGGACAGGCAGTTGATTAGCCCAGATGCGTTTATTCCTATTTGGGGCTCTGGGTTGTAAAAAGGCTCAGTCATGGCAGTCTTTTCTTATGCTCAAGTGCTCCCTGAGTGGTGCCTATTTGTAGGTTTAGACCTCTGGCTAATTCTGTGCAGGGTCAAGGGTTGGGGCCTAAGTGAGGCAGGGAGGTAAAGGCCTGGGCCTCTCCCTGCTCCTGTAGCCTGGCACAGATCCCTGGGCCCTCTCAGGTCTCTCCGACTCAAGAGTGGAAGGTGTGTGGTCAGCTTCCTGTGTGCCTCTCCCTCAATATTCTTGGAAGACCCCTGGTGGCTCTCTTCAGAGCTGTGTAGCACCTGGGTTGTTAATTCCCGCAGAGTTTACATTTTACTTCACTCTTGAACAGTCCTTAGCCCTTACACTTTTAATCTTGAGGATAGAATATTTGCTGAAGAAAATTTTAAAATGGTACCCCCAGGAGTGGTAGAGCATACCTGTAATCCCAGCATGCATGAGGTAGAAGCAGGAACATCAAGAATGCAAGGCCAGCCTTTGTTATAGTCATGTGTCATGTTTGAGGTCGGTCTCGGATGAATGAGACTGTCTCAAAAGTAGCAACAAGGGCTGGTGAGATGGCTCTGCAGATACCTGCTCTTGCTGACAAGCCTATTGACCCTAGTTCTATTCCTGGGACCCACATGGTAGATGCAAGTTGCCCTCTAAATCTCCACATGTATGGCATGACATGTGCTCCCCTCCAAAATAAATTTAAAAAGTAACAACTACAACAACAACAACAAACTAAAGCATTGATAAAAACAGAAGGGTAGGGTTTTTGCAATACATACCCTCCCATCCACTTCTCCTAACTGACTTAGTTGGCTATGCCAGCTTTGAAACCAAGGCATGAGCTTTGGCTCAATACTTGGGACTGAACACCACACTTTACTCAAACTTTTTTTTTTTTTTTTTAAAACCCAGGTTTCCCTCCTTGAAGTACTTTTCCTGTTTCCAGATTCCACACAGAGTTGGATTCCTTTCTCTGGCAAATGTTTCTTTTAAAAGGAAACTTTGTATCATTCTCCAAAATAGAGCATTATTGTAACTTGCCATACACAGTAACCATAAAAATAAACACAGTAGCCAGGCAATGGTGGCACACGCCTTTTTATCCCCCCCCCCAACACCCCTCCCTTCCCGCACTTGGGAGGCAGAAGCAGGTGGCTCTCTGAGCTGGGGACCAGCCTGGTCTACAGAGTGAATTCCAGGAGAGCCACCACAACACAGAGAAACCCTGTCTTGAAAATCAGACCAAAACAAAAAGCCTCAGTTTGTCCTACCTGGGGTCACATCACACATTTCCAGCAAGCCTTTGGGGAGGCTTGGGATGAGGGTCTCTGAAGTCACCCATGCTTGGCTGCTTCTGTGGGATGGCCACTTTCTAAAACCTAGCTTGATTGCGTGGTGAGAGAGCCTCTGTAGAGGTGCCAAGCTCTACAGCAGCCTTGCAGGCAGTCTCTTCCTGTTGGAATGGGATAATGTGTGCCATACTGAAAACTGTTTATCCTTCACTTCTTGGAGAGGGTGGAGAGGTGTGGGGCACAAGGGGAAGGATCCTTTCCTTTTGGTCCCTGACATGTATGGGCTGTGACCGAGCGGTCTCTCCTTAGTCCCCTGCAAGATTCTTTATCCAATTCTGCCCTTGCTGTGACTGATACCCCCTTTGCTTTCCTAAGATCTCTGTGGTGCCTGGGAGTTGGGGCTTGGATTTAGAAGGCCTGGATTCTAAGGCAGGACTTTGTAGAAAGCAGCTGGAGGCCATTTGCCCCCAGAGGTGTCATGTCTAGTCCATTTGGTAGGGACCTGGAGCCCTACAGAGGCCTTGGGAACCTGTCCCCTTTAGAAGTCTTACACGCGTGCAGAGCCTCTTGGTTTAAAAGCCTCAGTTCTTCCTGTGCCTGTTTCATCCATTGGGTGGATGGGAACAGGCGGCATGCACGGCACTTCTGCCTGCCACATGTGTTGGAAGACTCGGCCTCTCACTTATCACTGACTTGCTTAGAGGAATTTTGACCTCTGGGAGGCAGGAATGGCTGCATTAATTCATCCAGCATCTTTAAGCCTGACCCTCTGACCCTCTTATGGGTGCTCATCCCATCAGAAGGTTCCTGAGGCATTGCCAATAAAATCGACTTCAGAAAGCTTAAAAGATGTGCAGGTGACTTAGCGACAAAAATTTCCCAGTAAATATTTGTTCTGTGTTCCGGGAGGGGCTCAGAGAGGCAGTGGGACCTCTGTAGGTGGCCAGGTGCACCTCTTGCCTGTCTGTTACTGGGTCCTTGTGTGTGGTTCAGACTTGCAGAAGGACTTCTAGCTCACTGTAGGGGGTGAGGTGTCTTATCTCAGAGTGGCAATTGAGATCTGTGGGTGCAGAGAAATAGGAAGGGAGGCAAGGAGGTCAAGGGAGAGGGGACTTAGGGACAGGCAGAAAGTCCGCTGAGGGGGTGGGGTGGGGATCTAGGCCAAGCAGTGGCAAGAACAGGCTCTGAGGGCTGTGTTTGTTTTTGTTTGTTTGTCTGTCTGTCTCCCCCCCCCTTTTGCTCTTCCTCTTCTTCCTCCTCATTATTTTGAGGCAGGGTCTCACTAACCTAGGCCAGCTTTTAGGTCTTTATCTTCCTGCCTCAGCCTCCTGGGTGCTGCTTAACTAAAGGTTTGTACCACCCTACTTGTTGTTGAGACAGGTTTGTCAGAATTGCAGTGGCTGCTATTACGACAGAGGCAAGGTAGGCTAGGGAGCCACCACTTAAGTGAGAAGGTAGGGTTTCTGGGGACATCATGTCTATTTGTCCCCTGGGCTCTACCTGCCCTCTCCCTGGGGTTCCCACTCCCTTAGACTGATATGGCCTGTGTGGGCTTTAGCCTTAAGTTCCTGGGAGCAGAACTAATCTAGAATACCTGGAGATGTAGAGTATGGTTCACAGCAGTGCTCAGCATGGCAGCTCTGTTATTGGCCTGCAGAGTTCATGTCCCACAGGAAGGAGACATGGCCAAGAGGTATCTGGGCTATCAGAAACTCTGGTGCTGAATATGTGGAAGAGGCCCTCCCTCGGAGACAGTGTGGAGATGTATATAGGAAAAACGATTCATTTTTATTAGATTTATTTATTTTCCTATGTATGCAGGTTTTGCTTGTGTGTATGTTTGTATGTGTACCGTGCACATGTCTGGTGCCTATGGAGGTAGAATGGGTGTCACATTCCCTGGCACTAGAAGTATGGGTGAGTGTGAACTGCCATGTGTGTGCTGGGATTTGAAACGTAGTCCTCATGCAAGAGCAACATGTGTTCTTAACCTCTGGGCTATCTCTCCAGCCCCCAACCTATCATTTTAAGACAAGAAATTCTCCCTATGTGAGTTTGCAAAGTTCTGGGAAAAGTGGGCAAATGTCCACTCAGTGTCAGAGTTCACTAGAAATCCCAACAGTGAGTGTGTCCTGAGAGGAAAGGAGCAGCTTGGTGTGAGCCTTATCCTAGTCTCCATGATGTTTGCTTACCCCTCCCCCCCACACACACACTGGAAATATTTGGCTGGCAACAAGCATGGTACAAGCACAAGATTGCAGTCCATATTTGCTTGGGGCCATTTGGGCACAAGGCATAGTTACAGTTGGCCCAAGATCTGGGATGCCCAATGCCAACTCCACCATCCCAGGTCACTTTCTTCTCTTTACCATTTATTTCCTCATAGAGCCTCTCTTGCCAGGCTCTTACTTAGAAAGAATGAAGGGATTGCTGTTGGAACCAGGCCACCATCTCATGCTGCATGATGGTGAGCCCTGAAAGAATCCAGGTCTACCAGCGGGGTACTGAGACCATGATGGTGACAATAAGGCTGCAGGTGCTTCATATTTAGGCCATGCTGAATGCCCGTGGGACTGTGGGACTCACCGTGTCTGGTCTCCACATACACTGAGTGAACTGCTGGTCTAGTAGGTCAGCTTTGTTCTCAGTGCTGACCTGGAGGCAGTCAAGTGTCTGTCACGTATGGCTTCCCTGACCCTGGCAGTTGCACTGTGAGGCAGGGCCCGTTCACCTCTAAGATGGTGCGGCCAGGAGGAGGCGCCCTGCTTCTGCTCCTCTTGCTCGAGGTTTGAGCCGACGCTGGGCACTGATAACCACATGAATTCATGGAGGTGGTAGTGTGGGTGGTGTGAGCCCAAAGGGAAGTCCCCAGGCAGTGCCGCCTGAATAGTCTCTGCCGGGTCTCTCAGTGTATCCCCACTTCTCAGGCAGGGGCTGTCACCTGTGTCCTCCTTTCTCTGCCAGACTTCTACTCTTAGTTTGTGGCTTGCCAGCGCTGGACTTCTCCAGTAGTACCCTGGCCGTACCAAAGCACTGACTTTAGAAAGCCTACCTGGAACTCCAGATTGCTTGGCTATCACACCCTGAGGCCTGGAGGTCTTTTTCAGGCAAGCAGAAAGTCTCTTGTCTTTCTGAGAAAAAAGAAAAGAAATCGAGGTGAAATGCATTTAGTGTAAAGTTGACCATTTTTAGACCCCTGTACCACACAAGGAAGAGTTTGGTGACATTCAGTGTATTTGTGCGTGTGACCCTCTCTTCTGTCCATCAAGCATCCATGCTGCTTTCCCTGCCTGTCACCATCTCCCGCTGACTGGGCAGCCTTCTGGCCCTGTGGATTTACCTATTCAGAATATTCTGTGTAGACAGAATTATACATCGAATATTTTGAATATGAAATCTACTTCTGTTTCTGAGGCTAATAATTTTTGAGGTTCATGTCTTGTTGCCATTATTTTATTTTGTTTTTGTTTTTCGAGACAGGGTTTCTCTGCAACAGCCCTGGCTGTCCTAGAACTCACTCTGTAGACCAGGCTGCCTGTGTCTTCCAGCTGCTGGGATTAAAGGTGTACACTACCACACTCGCTCTGAGTTGTGTTGTTTGTTTGTTTTTAGTGGCTGAATAATATTCCACTGCCTGAGTGACTAGGCCACAGATCTCCGATGTCAGTTGGGCTGGGTTTGGGTTATCTCCACACATGGCTGTTGTAAATAGTGTTGCCATGCACATTTGTGCTCAGACGTTTGGTTGAACACCTGTTTCCAGTTTTTCTGGGTATACTAACCACATGTGTTACCACTGAACTGCACCCCCAGCCCTATATTTAACTTTTTGAGTAACCAACAGGGTATTTATTTGCTGCAGGGTCTGCCCTGTGCTCCCATCCTCACCAGTGATTGCTGTTTTCCAGACTTTTTATTATAACCATCCTCACAGGAGTGGGTTCGAAGTAGTGTTTGGTGGTGGTTTTGACTTGTACCTGACAATAGGTAGTGTTGGCATCTTGTCTTTGCTGGCTGCTCTTTGGCTTTGAGAGATGTCTACTTAAGGCCCCCTGTCCTCCAGTGCCGGGGATGGAACCCAGAGCTTTGCACTTGGTCAGCAAGTGCTCCACCACCAAGCCACACTCACTCCCAAGCCCCACTAGCCACTTTATTTTATTATGTATTTATTATGCGTGTTGGGCTGTGTGTACATGCTCATATGCCACAGCAGCACGTGTGTGGGCAGAGGACAGCTTGCAGGAATTAGTTTTCCCTTCCTATTGACTGGATCCAGGGCATCAGCCTGAGGCAGGCAGGCTTGGCAGCAAGCGCTTTTCTCTGCCAAGCCATCTTGTCTGCCCTTCCCTTGCCTTTTTTTTTTTTTTTTTTTTTAATTGCATTGTCTCTTTTTCATTGCTGAGCTTTGGAGCTGCTTCATGTATTCTTGCATTCTAGCAGTTATCCCTTTTATCAGACACGTGATTTGCAAGTGTGAGTTTTTTTTCTATTCCCTAAGTTAACTTTTCATATTCTTTTTTTTTTAAAAAACAGTGTTTTTCTGAGTGGGCTTGCCTTGGCCGTCCTTGAACTAACTTGGAGGCCTGCCTGCCTCTGCAGCCCAAGTGCTGGGGTAAAAGGCGTGTGCCCACTGCCCAGGCTACTTTTTGTGTTTTTGATACCACCCATTGGTGCATAAAATTTTTAGCTTTAATGAAATCCAGCTCACTTATTAATTATAGTTCTTGCTAGTGCTTTTAGGGTCCTAAAAATTTCTTGTCAAATCAGTTGCTATAAGGTTTACTCTAGTGATTTCTTTGAAGAGTTTCATACTTTCAACTCTTTATTAAAACAGTATTATTTACATAGTTTGTGTGCATGTATGCACATGAGCATATGCACACCATCATGTATGTCAGTGTGTATGTGTGTGTTTGTGTGTGTGCATGCATGCATGCATGCATGCATGGACACCATCACATACATGTGAAAGTGAGAGGAAAACTTGTGAGAAATGATGCTGTTATTTCTATCACGTGGAACCAAGGAATCTAATTCATAATTTCAAGCTTGGCAGCAAGTACCACTTAGCCACTAAGCAATCTGCCTGGCCCTCAACTCTTAGATTTAGGTTCTAAAACTCTTTTGCTTGTTTGTTGTTGTTTGTTTGTTTGTTTTGATATAGGGTCTCACTGTGTAGCCCTGACTGGCTTGGAACTTGAATCACAGAGATCCACCTGTCTCTGCCTCCTGAGTGCTAGGATCAAAGGCTTGGCTTTTAAATGTATTTATTTGTGTGGCAGGGGGGCATGCCAGTGTGTGTGTGTGTGTGTGTGTGTGTGTGTGTGTGTAGGTCAGAGTACAACTTGCAGGAGTCAGTTCTCTTCTTCCACCGTATGGATGGACCCTGGGGTTGAACTCAGATCGTGAACCTTGGTGGCAAGCACCTTTAGGGATTTGATCCATTGTGTGAGGTGGGATCTTGGGTTATTCCTTTTTTTACAGGCTATGTTTGCTGCTGTGGTGAAATTCCTAAGGTAGACGCCTAAAGGAAGAACAGTTCTTGGTTCCTGGTTTTCAGGTTTTGTGACATGGTTACTTAGCCACATAGCTTTAGGCTTGTGTGATTCATGCTTTCTACATGTTGTGTGCACACGACGTGTACACATGTGAATGTGGGGGGCAGAGGTCAATGTTGAGTAACTTCTGCCACTCATCACCTTTTTATTTTTTATTTTCCCTTTCTTTCTTTTTAGACAGGATCTCTCATGGGTGTGGAATTCCTCCATCTGGCAAGGTTGTCTGGTTAGCAAGCCCCACGGACCCTCCTGTCCCCATGTCACCAAGCGCTAGGATCACAGGGTGAAATACTGCACCATGGGTGTTGTTTGTTTGTTGTTGTTTTAACATGGTCACTGGGGATCAGAACTTAGATCCTGGTGGCAAGCACTTTAATGAATGAGCCATCTCCCCAGATCCAGCTGCCTTGGTGTTTTGAGACAGTCTTGCTGTGTAGCCCAAACTCATGGTCCTTCTGACTAATCTTCCCAAAGGCTGGGATTATGGGTGTGTTTGATCACGGTCAGCTTCCCACAGTATCTTTTGAAGATAATGTTTGCTCTATTGAATGTCCTCCCTGTTGAAAACCATGTGTACATGTGAAGTTTATGTCTAATCTCTCAATCTATTCCCTAGGAATTTATTTGTATCTATCCTTAGGCCAGTGTCACATGGTTTTGAGTACTGTGGGTTTGTAGTGTGTTCTGAAATTAGAAGTATGAGCTTTCATGCATCATTCCTCCCTCCTCCCTCTCCTGAATTATTTTGGCTATTTGGGACCAAGTATTTAGCCCCCTGCAATTTCATGTAAATTTGAAGATTGACTACTATATTTCTTCGAAAGTAAAAATACAGAAAAAAGAAAAAAGGTAGCTAGATTTTGACAGGATTGCAGTGTTTGTAGGTTGCTCTCTTGACAGGCTTTTGACCATGAGCACGGCGTCTCTCTCCATCACGTGTCATCTTTACCACCAGGGCTTTGTGGTGTCAGTGTTTGACTTACTTGGCTTGTTTCTAGATATTTGGAGGGCAGTACTTCTGTGAGTCAGTACTGTAACAAGTCTTTCTCTGTCCCACCAGCCAGCTCCCAAATAATGACATGGAGACTTTCTATTAATTATGAAAGCGTGGCCTATAGCTCAGCTGTTGCTAACTGGCTGTTATAACTTGAATTAACCCATTTGTGTTAATCTACATTCTATCATGTGGCATTACCTCTATCTTCCACCTGTTTCTTCCCCATCTGGTTGGCCACTCTGCCCCTTCTGCTTCCCAGAGTTCTTTCTGGCATGCTCTACCTATACCTACTGCTAGCTATTGGCCGTCTAGCTTTTTGTTACACCAATAAGGGCAATACATTTTCACGCAGTGTACAAATATCCCATAATAATTCACTGATGGTGCCTGGGTTTTGTTTTTCTTTAGTGTTGGACATTGACTCTATCACCCAACACCATTTCTGGCCCTTTTACTTATTTTCATACTTCCCTTGTAACATATAACTGGATTTTCAGAATCACATATGTGCCCCAACCACCTTTGGGTGGTTTTATGTCTGTGCTAGTGTGGCACACACAGTCGCTGGGTGCCCAACGCATGCCTTCATACCTCTGAAACAGGGTTACTGTCTTCCTTTTTAACCATAAGCTTTTCTGGGCCCCTGTGCCAGATGTGGGGCCTAGATGCTTTTGTATGAGTGGACCCTTTTGTGTCATGCATACTGTCCTCTTATACAAGTCTCCATCTCTCCTTCCCCCATCATCATCCTTCTGGGGGTTGCCTCTATGGTTGAAGCTGTGTTGGGGATCCCCAAGACTTTGGCTGGTGGTGTTTTTGAGCTGTGCTGGCTGCTTCATGCAGGCAGTGTATGGCCTCACCAGTATGCAGTATGCAGGCTGCACTGAGAGCTTGGTGTTTACTCTTGCCAGGTGGGCAAGCCAACAGCAGAGTACTGTATGCAGCTGGTGTGTCCAGCCCAGGTCTTTGCAATAGTTCCCCTCTACCCCAGTGACGGGAAACCCCAGCGTTGAGCTCAGGATTCTATCAGGCAAGGAAGAGCACACTAGGAATGTTCTGGGGCAGGGGGGTGTCTGGAGTTAGTTATAGCTGAGCAGATAGGCCAGATAGGCTGTAGAGTTTCTACAGGAGCAGGCCTAGACATGATTGGAGGTGCTACTTTTGGGTGGTGGGGTGGGGAGGGATCCTACAAGGAGTCCATACAAGGAGTCTAGGAAAACGAGGCCACTCCAAGCCCTGGGCTGGAGTAGAGTCTCCATTCTTTCTCATCTCTTCTGGTGCTCCTCCAAGGTTCAAGACCCAAGTGAGGATCAGGGAAGGAGGTCCCTGACCAGCTGCATCATGTCCAGCTAAACTGCCTAGGGACAGAGAGGTAGTGAGCAGCAGAGTGCAGGCGCTATATTGGTGGCCAGAGGCAGGACAAGGGAAAGCTGCTGTCCATTCTGTCTGTCTGAGCATCCAGAAGGAGCTGAGAGGACAGCAGCTGGCATGTGTGCTGGGTGGAGGGAGCTCTGTCCTCAGGAGCTCTGGGACACGTTCTCTGCCTGTGTGCATGTAGAGCTGGTCCCACAAGTGGCCCATGTGGAGTCGGGGTGGGTAGCCCTGGGAGAGAGTATAAGTATTCTTTTTGATTTTGCTCTTTTGGCTTTTTTGAGCTTTTTTGGGGGGCCCGCCACCAAGCTCCCAAATAAATCAAACATGGAGGCTTATTCTTAGTTATGAGTGCCCAGTCTTAGCTTGGCTTGTTTCTTGCAGCTTTACTTAAATTATCCCATCTATCTTTCTGCCTCTGGGCTGTTATCTTTCTTATTTTTGTATCTCTTACTCTGTGTCTTGCTGTGTAGCTGGGTGGTTGGCCCCTGACATCCTCTTCTTGTTCTCTCCTTGTTCCTCTCTGCCCGCCAGCCCCACCTACCCGTGCTCCTGCCTCACTGCCGGCCGTTGGGCTCTTCATTAGACCACCAGGTGTTTCAGACAGGCACAGGGTCACAGCTTCACAGAGTTAAACAAATGCAGTATAAACAGAAGTCACACACCTGAAAATAATATTCCCCAACATATAAGGCCACCACTTATTCTTACACATAACAGCAGGGTGGGCACAGGCCAACATTTGGACAAGGGTGAGAGTTTGAGTGAGCCTACCTAGTCTGCCAGGCTATCGCAGAGACCCTGGCCCTATACTCCAGCAGTGTGGGGGTGCTGATTTTGGGAATGGACAAACATTCATATTGAAGGTCTTTGTAGCTCTGTGATGTTGCCTTTCTGTCCACCTTCCCCTTAGGAAATCCCTTTGAGGCAACCGTGTGCGTCTCTGTGACACCTGGCCAAGCATGCAGGGCAGGTGGGAGGTGCTCATGGGAATGCACGTTGCTCACAAGGCCCTGTTGTGGGACGGAGGTGGGGGGGTTCTGTGAACCCTGCCCCCTGACTGAGTGGCATAGCTGGAGAGAGAACAAACCCTGACCTGAAATTGAAGCCCTGTTTTGAGTTCTGAGACCCTTGACATCCGGGAACTATCCAGAATCTGTCTTTTGAGCCAGTGCCTTGTAGATGAACATATTGAGGAAGGGATGTGGTAGGCTTGGTGAGTGGGGGGAGGGTGTGTGTGTGGTGTTCTCAAGTTCATACAGGTAGCACATAGCACAAGGTCCCTCACTGATACACCGTGAGCACCTGTGGTGTTTGTGCCTAGAGGGGGACAGAGTTCTGCCATCCACCACTCAGCTGCCTGTGACAGGTGCTGTGGGACTGCCCCCGAGGGAGCATCCTTTCCTGCCCATGCTTTGCATATGGCTCTGGGCACCTCTGATGCCACCCTGACCTTGCAGCAGCTCCCCAGAGGGCCTTGGGTATGAGGCTGCTCAGAAGAAAGCAGCCAGCTGGGTCCCCCATGTCATGGCTCCACTGCCTGTGGTGGCAAAAGCAAGGCCTGGAAGGCAGTCTGTGTGACTTCCCTGCCACGCTTGGCAGTGCCTGGTGACTACACGTTATGCACCGTGGTCCCTGAATCTCAGCTGGACACAGACATCCTGCACAGGCCATGCTTACAGTCAGGAGGTACAGTAGTAACTTGGTTCCTTATTTGTCCGTCTAGATAACCTCATTTCCTGTGGCGAGAGATGAAGGACTCCCAGGGTGAAGGGTGACAGTCCTGGGTTGAACAGTAGAGGAGCTCCTCTGTAGCAGAAAGATCACCTAAGAAGGAGTCTCCTCTGCCATCCTGTTTGCTCTTTGGAAGGTCTGAGTCTGCCAGGCCCTGTTCTGGCCTTGAGCCCACTAGTGTTCTTTGAGGCGTAGAGGCAGTGGCTGTCTTTGGCATGGAGGTTCTCATAGTACAGTGTTACCATGTGGCCCACTTACCCCAGTCTGTGTATTACTGACCCTTAGTGCTCTTCTGTCACTGATGCCTGCTGGCCTCTCTCTGGTCAGTCCCCTGCCTGCTGGGGACCTTGATCGGGCCTTGGAATTGTGTGCTGTCTGGATTGGAGCTAATCCAGCAGCTGGCCAGTCTTCTTGGTGGCCCCCTGTGACCTGGTAGCAGTCTTGTATTTGAGCCTTGCCCCTCCCACTTGTGAGCCACAAGCTGGGGTGGGTCCCAGAGTCACAGCTTGATCTAAACAGTCCAGAGCTGAGGGTGGAGGTGGACAACTCTGCCTGTGCCTGGTGTCAGCCCTGGAGTGCTGAGCTCTAGCCTGGGGCTATGAGAAACACTGCCCCTGAGACAGAAGAGATTGCTCAGCCAGTGAGAACTTGTATTGTGCTTACAGAGGCTCCAGAGTCTCTCACTACCCAGCACCCATGTGCTATTCACAGCTGCCTATAACTCCAGTCCAGGGGATGCAATGCCATCTCCTGGACTACGTGGGCGTCTATACTCATTTGTACATTCCCATCCACAAGACCGAGACACATGACATGCAATTGAAAAATAAAATAAGAGACTAAGAGAAAGGAAGAGCAAGGAGGAAGGATGGACAGAAGGATGTGTGGACTGCCTGGGCCAGACAAAGCCCTTCTCAACTTGACCAAGGCAAGTTTGAGAATAACTCAGGTGTCAAGAGAACAGGACCAGCTTGATTGATGTCTGCCTCTCTCACCTCTACTAACGCTTAATGAGGCGCTGAGGGAGTTCGGGGAGTGGCTATCCCTGGCAACTTGTGGATCTTCTGGGGTAGAGCATGAAGCTGCTTGAGGGGGTGGGGGTGGGGGTGGGGGTGGGGTGGGGAGAGTAGGGTGGGGGGATTGGACTCCAGGGCTAGGACTCCTGCTTTGTGCCTCATGCTCCTTGGACCTTCTTTCGGTTCCTCCTACGCGAGGCCATCCCATCTGCGGAGCTGGGAGGGATCTGAGAACAGGTTCAAGCATGGAGATGGCAGCTTTTAAACAGGAGTGTTTGTGTTCAAGCTGAGAAACTTTCTAATAATCGAAGCTGTCCCCCAGGGGATACCATCTAGGGAAATGAGGTCTACGGCAGACGAGGGATGCTCAGTTGTGTGCTGCTGACATTCTGGACTGGGGGTGTTTTGGAGCGGGACGTGGCCTGTACACTGTGGTACTTATAGTTCTGCTGTCCACCATGCAAATGCTGGGAGCACCCTGAGCTGTGAAAACCAAAGTGTCTCCAGCCGTTATCACATGCTCTGAGATAGGCAAGGTGGTGGCACCCAGGGGCTGGCCAGGCCTCACCCCAAAATATTCTTTCTCATCTCGAGCTTCCTGCAGTGCTGCCAACTAGAGGCCTGGGCCTGGCCTCTTCAGTGCATGTTGGCAGTTGTGTCTGCCACATAAATGGCAAAAGCTAAGATGTAGAGTTGAAGGAGATAGCACCTCAGGTTGTCAAATAACCACAGGTCATACTGATTTCGCCACACCCTGAGCAGTTGAACTTTTGACGTCTGTTGTTATAGTTTTATTTTGTACTCACCCAGTGCCACCATTCATTCACATTTAAGCCCTTCGTCCCTAGAGCTGTGGTGTCTACCCACAATCCTGATGTTTTCTGATGACAACAGGGCCAGCAGGTTCAATGCGAGGAGTCTGGGCTGGCTGCTTCCCACCTGTTCATTACTGGTTCTTCCTTATCTGAGCCTTGTCTGCCTCGGGGTAAAAAATCCTATCTGCTTTCCACCCTTCCCCAGGAGACTGGGTTTCATACGGTGCAGGCTGGTCTTGAACTAGCTGTATAGCTGCAGATGACCTTGAGTGTTTTTCCTGGTACTGCTGCCTCAACCTCCCAAGAGCTGAGATTACAGGCATTTGCCATCAAGCCCTGTTTAAATGGTACTGGGGATGGAACCCATGGCTTCATGCATGCTAAGCAAGCACTCAACCAGCTGGATTACACCACAGCCCTTCTGTCCACTTCTAAGGTTAGAGATGCGTTAGATTTGCAGGAAGGTTGTAGACCTAGCACTCAGTTTCCGGGAATGTTCACATCCTACATCACCAGAACAGGAGCCAGCCTCTATCATTGCTGCCCATGGTCTGGGCTAGCTCTCTGTGCAGCCCTCTTCACTCCAACTCTCTGTCCCTCCGCCTGTCATGGTGACCTCCCTGTCTCTTTCTGTCCTGTGATTCTGGAAGGTGAGACAGCAGCATAGACTGGATCTGAGGATCCCTCTGCCTTCGAGGAGCTGCTTCTCTGCGTACCCCAACACCTGTGTGACACCGTGACAGCTCATGGGGCCAGCCAAGTGAGGGATCCAGTGTCACTTAGCAGATATCATGGTGACATCAACACACACCTCTGGTCTGCTGAGATGTGGGTCATGAGCCCATCTGGTCCTGACTGTGGCCGGACAACAGTTTATGGACCTGGGTGCATTTCCTATTCAGTTTCTTCTGTGTCTCACTTTCTAGAAAGGAGAGAATTAATTCCACGTGTCTGCGGAGTCTGGTCTGGTAAAAGCAGGACTCTGGGGCAGTTTGGTTAGACTGTGACTGTCTTTTGGGTACAGGTTTACCGTGCCACAGTGCAGCTGTCTTGGGAGCATTTGGTTCAAGCTCCACTTTTAACAAGTGGGAAACAGGCACTGTGCAGGAGGCTGTGGCTCTGGGGACAAGGGTCCTTGCCACCTCTTGTGGCCCTGTGCTCTTCCCTTTAAGCTGCTTTTCTGGAGGAAATCTCTGTAACAGAATTGAGCTTTCATCGATAACACCCAGATGTAAGACAGGCAGTGTTGGTTGGCTGCCTCAGTCCTGCTGGGCTGCAGTCATCAGACTGGGGTGTGCCTCCTGCCTTCAGCCCTGCTCCTCACTGGGGACCTTGTAAGTAGCCTGGGTTCTGGGTTTGTTCCTTATCTGCTGTGACATTGGGCTCTGAGTGTGGGGACACAGGAACCACAGAAACTCCTTAGTCTGCTCTGAGTATCCCTCACTTCCCATGGCCCTGGCTTCTCTAAATTTGAATGTTTGCAATGGTGTTGAAGCTCTGAGCTTGGGAACACAGAAACCACTGGAACTGCCCATCTGTTCTGGATCCCCCTCACCTCCAAATGGCCCTGGCATCTTTACTTTTGAACACTTAGGTCTTTACCCAGAGATCTGTGTGTCAAAACCTTGGCTTCAGCCATCACCCAGGCCATCTCAGAGGGTCCTCACTCTGGGAAATCCCCAGTCCTGTCACCTTGGGCTGGGTGACAGGAGGGGGCTCTGCAGTACCTCTCAGGTGTGCTTTCCCACTGGAGCAGCTCTGATTTAAAAAAAAAAATTGGGGGGGGATTTATTATTATTTTTATGTGTGTAAATGTTTTGCCTGTCTGTGTGTTTATGCACCACATGTGTGTCTGGTGTCCACAGATGTCAGAAGAAGCTGTCAGGTCTCCTGTAAATGGAGTTACAGACAGTTGTGAGCTGCCTTGTGGGAGCTGAGAATCTAACCAAGGTCCTCTGCAAGAAGTGCTCTTAAGCACCAAGCCATCTCTCCAGCCTCAGCTCGTCTGCCCCTGAGCCATCCCATCAGCTTTCCGTTTCTCACTCCTGGGGGAGGTTTGTGACGGTGACTTTGTGTGATCACACAGGATGGATGGTGGCAGTGCCATGCCTTGGTGACTGACCAGCCTGAGTGGACTCATGGGAGTCCGTGTCACCGCTTGACCCGTCACACAGTACCCCATAGCCTGTGTGGGCCCTAGTGCGAGCGTCAGTCAAGACAGTCCCTGAACATCCCTCTGATGGCCAGGACTCAGGGACCAGAGCTTGTTGTCCTGCCTGCTGTGTGTGTGTCTACATCTGCTCATCATATGTCCCGAGGTGTGGTGAGGTGTCTCACGTGCTGTCAGCCACCTGCTCCTGGCCCTGTGAATGAGGTCATGTCCCCACCATACCACAGTCATGAAGGCTGAGAGCTTTCGTGGTGTCAGGAGGTTGCAGACTTCTGGCCCATTCCATGCACTGCAGCTCTCTGTTCCTCACCCTTCCCGCCCTGTCCTGCCTGTTCTAGGCTCCTGACCAATCACCTTCTCATGAGGCACACTGTCCTCCCCCTGTCCACCTGCTCCAGTCCCGAAGCTGTTCCTCTGTGCGTGTGTGTGTGTGGGGGGGGGGGGCAGGGGGGGCAGGAGGCCCTTTCTGGAGAGGGTCTCTCACCAGCCAGGTCTCTACTAACCTTTGTGTTTCTTATCTTTCATGGCTTTAAAAAAGGTCAAAGAATAAGTGGTAGAGAATTCCAGCAAGATGAGTCACAGCTTGCCCTCTAGCAGCCGGGATCTCCTGGGGCTGTCAGAGATCTTCTGACTGCTAGGGCCACAGCTCTCCCCAGGGCTTATCCCTTGCCCTTGCTGAGGAGAGTAAGCTCACCTCCCTTGGTCCAGAGTCCTTATCCCTGTTAATAGGACCTTGGTCTGCCTTTGCTCCTGAGTCAGGTTTGTTTGCTGTCTCTGAGGGTTTCATCCAGGGAGAAGGCTTTAATTCCCAAGGCTTCTGGGAAGAGATATTTGCTCTACATCTGCATACAATTGGTTTCCTTAGAAACCACTGGAATAGATGCTCTGGAGCCTGCTTCAGATTTTTAAAGAGACCCTGTCCTCTATCTGGAAGATCTAAGAAACCCACAGAGTGGTTTTAGAGTACATACAAAGACATTGTGAATATTCATTTAATAAATCAAGACTCCTAGGCTGTGGAATGATAGAGCTGAGGGGTGATTAAATAAATGGCTGTGTGCACACACAATGGGAAATTATCCAGTTGCCAACAATGTGTCTACAGCGGGTTTAATGACTGGGGGAAATGTTTACAATGTAACATTAAATGACTTGCTGTATTTATTAGTAGGGTGACAGCTGCTATTAATTAGTTAAAATAGGCTCAAATTTTTAAATATTTAAATTTAATATTTTAGTACTAAAATTTTATTTTTGAAAATAAAGGGGTTTTTAAGAGGTTATGATACTTTCCCTCAAGCATATTTATACTTTCCAAAGGGTTTTCCAGATCAGTCGCGTTACTTTTTCAATGAAAAAAATGAATGAGGACATGATGGCTCTTAGATATGAGGTGAGAAGTTTTGCTGTAGATTTGGGCAAGCACAGCCAGAGGCATCTGGAAGGGTCCAGATTGAACCAGGTGGGGGAGGGTAGGGGATCGAGAGAGGGAAGAGAAGAGAGAGTACCTGGAAAACCAGAGACCCAGAGTCAAGAGCAGATACTGAGCTGGACAAAATGACTGGGTTCTATTGGAATCAGAGAAGCTGGGGGAAGGGGAGCCCAGCCCTGGGCTGAGAGTTTAGGGTAGGGGGTAGGGTGTGCCTGCCAGGATGTGTCTGTAACTGGTATTGGTGATGCTGGGAGAGGCTGGGTGTGGTGGTGCACACCAGCTCAAGAGGCAGAGGCAGGAAGATTGCCATAAATTTGTGGCCACCCTGGACTACATAGTGAGACTGTTTCAAAAAAGCTGAAAACGAAACAAACAGAAAAAAGAAAAGATAAAGAAAGTGGGAAAGGGAAACCAGCTTGTGAGGTGTGTACTATCTGGCTCCTTCTAGAGAAGTTTCTAGACACTGGTGTGCGAATAATTCTCCTTGCCCCACAGCTGTTGGCCCAGGCCTCTTGTCCTGATGGCTGAGGTGGAAGGGTAGGCCCCACCCTTCCCACCCTTCCAGCACATCCCACCCCTTTCCCCCTGTGACCTCATCCCCAGAGTACTTTAGCCTACTGCCTGCCCTGTCCTCAGCTTCTGAGGGCTCTGCCCAGCCTTGGGGGCAGGGTGAGTGGGCTCCTTTCCCAGACTTCTGGGTCTGATGGATCCTCCCTCGCCCTAAGAGCAGAGACCACTGTGGGGACCAGTGGGCCATCCTGTCACCAGCTGCACTCCTTGATCCCACTATGTGCCTGGGGACCCACGTGCTCAGCCTTGCCCAGGCCGAGGGCAGTGAATGAGTCAGTTCTGGACATCCTAAGCTGCTTCTTTGCCCAGCCATGGCTCCTTCGTGCCTCTGAGGGAGAACTTAGGCTTCTGTAGGACTCGAGGTGCAAGGATGACTTCCAGTGAGGAATCCACACTGGCCAAGATGACATGATTCCTCACAGGTGCTAGAGTACTTACACATACTAAATGGTCGCTGGCAAGCAGGTTTCCCAATACTTACAGATGCCAGCGACTGCTCACAGATTCGGACTCTTCCAAGTGCCACCCAATTACTCCCTGGCTGCCTGCAGACGCTGAGCGGCTACTTCTAGGTATTCAGGTCTCTGGCTCTGAACAATTATGAACAGGTATTTGAATGCTTAAAGGGGCTAAATCATTGCCTGCTGATGCCAAAGTGTTTTGGGCAGCTACTCCACCTGGAAGCAAGGGGACCCAAGGCTAAAATATGTGGAGCCACGTCAGTGGGATGGCTCTCCTCCAGGAATTGCCACAGAGAGCTTCTGCTTTTCTGTTTATTGTTTTGGTTTTTCGAGACAGGGTTTCTCTGTGTAGCTCTGGTTGCCCTGGAACTGTAGGCCAGGCTGGCCTTGAACTCAGAGATCCACCTGCCTCTGCCTTCTGAGTGTTAGGATTAAAGGTGTGCCCCACTACCCATTGAGGGCTTCTGAGTGTTTATGAACTTTGTGAAATTGAGGATTTTGAAGCACAGGGAGTATTTTCTGTCCACATGCATTAGTTAACATAACACCCATATATGCTTTTGGGCCGCTATGAGTGTGCCAGGCACACAGTATCATGAGGAGGTGTCTGGTGTGTGTGTGTGTGTGTGTGTGTGTGTGTGTGTGTGTGTGTGTGTGTGTGTGCATGTGTATATATGGAGGCCAGTGGCTGATGTGAGGTGTCTTTGTCACTCTCCACCTTAGTTTTGAGACAGTGTCTCTCACTGAACTGGACCATGCTGTTTCTGCTAGACTGGCTGGCCAGTGAACTCCTAGGATCCATCTGTCCTTGCTTCCTGGTACTGACGTCACAGATGTGGCCCTTCCACACCTGGTTTTTATGTTTGTACTGGAGATCCAAACTCAGGCTCTCAGGCTTACATGACAGCTACTTTACCCACTGAGCCATGTCCCCAGCCCAGAGGCATATCCTTTGTAAACAGGTTAAATGTGACTGGCTGCCTGTCACCCTTCATGTGTCCTTTACAGGTGTGTGTGTGTGTGTATGTGTGTGTGTGTGTGTGTGTGTGTGTGTGTGTGTGGTCTATGTATGAGGTGTATGTGTGGTGTGGTGTGTGTCTGTGTGGTGTGTGCATGGTGTGTCGGTGTGGGTGTGTGGTGTGGCTGTGTTGTGTGTGCACTTGTGTGCTCATGGCTAGCCTTCAGTTGCAGGCTCATGTAGCCACAGACCTAGTGCTGAAAGGATTCTTCCAAGAACGCTGGGTCTGGGTCTTTTGAGGTGCAGCTCATGAAACAAAAAGCCAGCATCTCAGTGTTAATCCAGTTTCTGGGCTGCATCTGGGCAGGCTCAGTTACAGCGGCGTGCAGTACACCTATGATTTTCACCTGTGAGAACTTTACTATGGCCATCTGGAGCTGCTTCTGCAAAGCCCTGCACAGCCCTTTCCTGCAGCGTGAGCTGTCTTGCTCAGCCACTACAACTGGGGTCTGAGAGACACCCCCATCCCCCAAAGATGAATGTGACACCCTCCATGTTGTCCCTAGGATCAAAACTCTGCCATGTTTTCAGGACCAGGTGGGCAGTGGCCATTCTGGGTTCAAATCCCAGCACCTGTTGAGCCCCAAGGACAGGGCTCAGTTCTAGCTGATGGCCCAGAAAGGCTAGGCCCAAGGAGTGCATCCTCAGAAGCCCTTGCAGGCTCCATGGGAAGCCAAGCCCGTGCTGTAGGCATTTGTCCAGTGCCTTCAAAGAGCAGCTAACTTGCTGTTTCGTGCTCCGGCTGTGCCTCTGAAGAGGGGTGACCTCAATGACCTCAGCGCAATGGCAGGATTCCTTCTGCAAAGCTGACAGGCCAGCGAGGCACTGTGCACAGGAGGGCTTCCCTCCCTGGGTTTCTATTAGAGTACTTACATGGATTAGGAGAAAAGAAAAAGTGAATTGCTTTCTGCAAACACATGCATATACCGTAAATAAATAGTGTAACAAGCACACACTAAAGGACTGTGGCTCTGGTCCCTGAGACTAGCCAGACTCCCCGGTCAGTCTCCCTGTTCCTGAGCCCAGATTCCCTGCCTGTTGCCCACATTTCCACCCCCTTGTTTCTTCCTCGGGGACTTTGCACACTTACTGAGAACTGGTATTTTGTGGGATGTTTGTCTGCCTGCCCATGTCCCTCTGCACCCTGCAGTTAGAGTTCATCTGGGCTGGAGGGTACCATCCCAGTGACACCATCACCTGCAGTAATGTGTGACCTGGTGCAGACTCTCAGGGCACCCAGATATTGGTGTTAAGCCTGGTTTCCACCAAGGTCTGCTCATGATGGCACCCAGGACTCAAAGCCTGCCCTGCCCACTCCTGGCCGCTTCCCTCTTGCCTCATCGTGGACTTGCTTTCCCTTCTAGAAAGTTTCCCATTTGAGTAGCTTTGCCCTGCATCTCCCACACTGACAGCTCTGCAGGTGGGCACATACAGACACTTTTTTCTTTCCTTCCCCCTTCCCCATCTCCTTCCCCCTTTACTTTTCTGGGAATTGAGCCTTGGGCCTGGCACACACTACCAGGTAGGTGCTTTTGTATCCAGCACTCTTTTCACATTTTTATAAAACCTCCTTCGTTACTCAGGCTGATTTCAACTTAAGTCTGCCATCCTCCTGCTTCAGCCTCCTATGTAGCTTAGGCTAGAGGTAGTGTTGGCAGGCTCAGCATGATTTTTAATAGATAAGCTTTAGACCTATTTTAAATTTATGAAATGACCAAGCAAGAAGAGCAAAGTTCCTGTATACCTCCCCTTGTCCTACACAACATCCTGCTTCCTTATTAGAATCTTCTACATCCGTTTGGTGTATTTGTGACAGTTGATGAATCGGTATTGGTGTTTTAACATTTACAAAGTTGGCAGTTTATTTTAGAAGCAAGCCCTTCTTTGTTTAAAATTGTTTTTTATTATTTTATGTATATGGGTGTTTTGCTTGCATGTATGTCTGTGCACCACATGTGTGCCTGGTGCCTGCAGAGGCTAGAAAAGAGTGTTGAATCCCCTGGGACTGGAGTTGTGATAGTTGTGAACTGCCATGTGGGTGTTGGGGATCAAACTCTGGGTGAGCAGCCAGCGCTCCTAAGCACTGGGCCAGCTCTCCAGCCCCTAGCAGACATCCTTTTGTTACACATCCTATTTCTTAAAAATTTCTGCGTCTTTGTGTTTGTGTGTGTGTGTGGTGCATGTGTATGTAGTGTGTGTGTGTGTGTGTGATGTATGCATGCCTATGTAGTGTGTTTGTGCTTGTGTGTGTGCATGTGTATGTAGTATGTAGTGTGTGTGTGTGTGATGTATGCATGCCTATGTAGTGTGTTTGTGCTTGTGTGTGTGTGTATGTGTATGTGTATGTAGTATATAGTGTGTGTGTGTGTGTGTGTGTGTGTGTGTGTGTGTGTCTGTGTTCATGAGGGCTTGTGGGTCAGAGGACAGCCTCAGGTGTTGGTCCACACTGTCTACCTTGCAGACAAGGCCAGGCTAGCAAGCTTTGGGAGATTTTTCCTGTCGCCAACCTCATCGTGCTGTAGGAGTGCTGGGGTTACAGAAACTATTGCATCTCGCTTCACTTGTGTCCATGGATCCAAACACGGTCCTCATGCTCACACAGCAAGTTCTTCTCCCTAATGAGCCATCTGCCCGGCCCCTGCACCCTGTGGATTTTGACCCCAATGTCACGAGTCCCAGTGTAGGACAACACAGAACAATTTCTCTGAAGTCTCTGTGCTCCGTCTACTCACTCTTTCCCTCCACCCCACCCGCTGGAACTGTTGATCGTTTTTTCTGCTCCATAGTCTTGCAGGGAGTCCTACAGTTGGAGGCACGCTTTGAAGACTTTTCAGACTGGCTTTTTTTACTTCGCAGGGCATGTTCAAATTTTGTGCTTCTCTTCATCCCAGCTAATATTCCCCTTCCTGGATTTGCCACAGTTGAGCGATCCAGCCTCTTCCTGGAGAGCATTATGGTTGCCTCTACATTTTAGTGTTTTTGAGTGTGCACAGGTTTTAATGGTGACATGAGTGTTCAGCTCCTTCGGGTAGCTACCAGGGAGAGCAACTGTGGAATCACACTGTAAGAGTGAGTTCATTTTCCCCGAGAAGTGGCAAAGCTCTAACACCTGGTGACAGTGACACTGTTGATAAGTGAGTGTCCTGGTTGCTCCCTTTCCCCGCCAATGTTTGATGTTGTCGGTGTTCTGGACCTTGACCATCCTCGTGGGCTTGCATGCTGGGACCTTGCTTTAATTTGCCTCTCCTGATGGCGTGATGTTGACAGCCTGCCACGTGCTATCTAGAGATCTTGGTGAGGAGCTTGTTGAGGTCTAGGGCCCACTTTAAAAATCAGGCTTTTTTCTTGTTGAGTTTCAAAAATTCTTACAAATTTTAGATACTACTCTTTTAACAGATATGTTTTGCAAACATTGTCTCTGTTTATGGCTCATCTTTTTAATTCTCATAACAGCATCCTATCAGAGCAGAAGTTTTAGACTTTAACAAAACCCAACTTGCCAATCCTTTCATAAACTGTGGCTCTGGGGTTGCATCTATGACATCAACAGGGCTGGAGAGCTGGTTCAGCAGGTAAAAGTGTTCACTGCAAAGTCTGGCTGCCTGGGGCAGGTCCAAGGAGCCCACGAGGAGGTGGAAGGAGAGGCTGACTCTGCAAAGCTGTCCTCCATGTGTGCTCAGTGATGTGTGCTTGTTCTCATGTGCACACACACCCTTCCCTCTGCACACATTAATAATACGTCATCTCTAAACCCAGGCTCATCTAGGTTCTCTCATGTGTTATAGGTGTTTATAGTTTTACATTTTACATGTGGTCCATGATTGCTTTCGCTATGAAGTGTAGCGAAACAGTGAAAACTCTTTTCACTGTTTTGCACGTGGATATCCAGTCATCCATCAACACTGTCTTCCCCATTGTGTTGTCCTTGTTCCTCCATCTAAGCCGGATGACTGTATCCTCAGGGTCTACTCCTAGCTCTGTATTTCATTCCGTGGGCCTGATCCCTTGTGACCACGTGGCTTCTATCATTGTTACCTTGCAGTAGAGCTGGAGCTAGATGGCGTTTGTTCTTTGTCCTATTGTGGTAGCCATTCTGGGCCCTTTGTTTCCTCATATTAATCTTGGAATCAGTGTGTTACTCTCCAAAACAATTTGTGTTGAGATTTATCTGATATCATATAGATCCTAGAGATCAAGTTGGGAACAGCTGACATCTGACAATAAAGAGCCTTCCTGTTCACGAACATGGATTGTCTTTCCATGTTCTTAAGCCTCTGTGATTTCTTTCATCAGGGTTTTGTAATTTCCCTTATATTGACTTTCTGTAGAAATTTATACTTTTTTCATTTCCTCTTGATAGTAAAGCTGTATAAATGATGTTCCATTTCTTTCTTTCTTTTTTTCTTTTTTCTTTTTTCTTTTTTTTTTTTTAATATATACAGTGTTCTGCCTGCATGTGTGCCTGCAGACTAGAAGAGGGTGCCAGATCTCATTACAGGTGGTTGTGAGTCACCATGTGGTTGCTGGAAATTGAACTCAGGACCTCTGGAAGAGCAGCCAATGCTCTTTACCACTGAGCCTTCTCTCCAGCCCTGATGTTCTGTTTCTTAATTTTAAGTGTTCATTGCTGGCATATAAAGGGAAATTGACTTTGTGTGTCAACCTGTCAACCTTGCTGTCTTGTGTCTTTGTCACAAACTCCTGCTTTAGCTCCAGGAGACAATCACACCATCTGTGAATAGCGACCATATGATTTCTTCTTTCCCAGGAGGTACTCATTTTCTTGTCTTATTGCACTGGTCAGTGTTTTCACATGGAATCAAAAGGCAGTAGGGAGAGATGTGCTTGCTTCTTCCTTTTTTTTTTTTTTTTTTTTTTTGAGATCATAATTTTCTTGATCTTGGCAGGATTCTGGTTTTTTGCTGTGGGATTTTTGGTTCATGATAAATATTCTTTGTCACAAGTTTATATCTTTGCCCAGTTTGCTAATAGTTAATCATGTGTGAGACTTGAGTTTTTAATCAAACATTCATTATGTAATCTTTTTTCTCTAACCTGTTGATATATTATGTAAATTTACTTTAAAATATTGAACCAGCTGTTCATGCCTGGAATCAATCCCAGTTGATCATGGTATATAATTCTTTATAGTGTTGGATTGAATTTGCTAGTATTTTGATGGAATTTTTTATATTGATACTCACTATTCATGAGAGATTCTGATCAGTGGTTTTCTTGTATCATCTTTGGTTATGTCTTAGGGCAAGGCCGCTCTTGTGGAATGTATTAGGAAGGATTGATTCCCTTCTCTTTGATCCTTTCAAATAGATTGTGGAGCCAAGTGTGATTTCTTAGTAAAACATTTGATAGGATTCACTAGTGAGCTCATCTGGGTCTGGTGCTTTCTGTTTTGGAAGTTTGCTAATTACTGATTGAGTTCTTCAGGAAATAAAGGTCCCCTCAAATGTCTGTCTTTGTTTAGCAGAATGTGTCTTTAGGGAATTGGTCCATTTCAGGCAAGTCAGTGAAATTGAGAGCACTGAGTTGTTTAGTTAAGATTTAGTGTCTGAGTCTTCACATGCAAAGTAGATTTCTGCTAGACCACACATAGTTGGGTCTCTTTTTTTCTTTTCTTTTTTGCTATCTACTCTAATGGTCTCTGCCTTTTAATTAGTATATTTAGGAGACTGATATTTAAAATGGTTATTAATATGGTTCAGTTACTATTTACCATAACTATTATTGTTTCTTACTCTTTGCCATAGTATGTATATGTACACACACACACACACACACACACACACAGCCTTGCTAGAGGAAGTGTTTCTGGGGGGTTTTGTAGTGTTTCTGAGAGTTTGTAGCATCACCCCACTTCTGGTTTGTCTTTCTGCTTTGTGTTTGTGGTTGAAGATGTCGTCTCTTAGTTTCCAGCTATGGCCACTGGCTGCCCTGACTCCCAACATTATGGACTCTCCCTCTGCAACCATCAGCCAAAATAAACTCACTTTCAGTCATGGTGTTTTTTCGTACCAACAAGAAGTTATTGATAGAGTTAGTAGCCTTTGAGTTTACAATGTACATTTGTGGCTACTCCAAGTCCTCTCTCACACACGACTCTAGCTGCTCTTGGTAGAGAAAGAAAACAGTATTTTAAGGATTCTTTCCCATGCTTTATAACATTGCTATTTTTAACTTGACTTATCCTTAAACAACAGGTATGGTATACACTGTTGCTATTATTTTGAACAAATACTTCTCAGTTAGGTCAATTAAGGATGTGAGAAATAGGAGCCAGTGAGATGACTCAGTGGGTGAAGGCACTATTGCCAAGTCTGACCTCCTGAGTTCAATCCCTGGGCCTAAGATGGTGAGGAAACTAAGTCCTGCAGGTACTTCTCTAGCCTCCACATAGACACCATAGTGAGTCAGACAGACAGACACACATACACACACTAACTAAACAAATGATATGTTTTAAAGAATATGAGAATTAAAACTTTTGTTATTTCTTTAATGGCATCCTTTCATTATATAATTTGAATTTCCAGTCTTTATGATTTTTCTTCTCTTTTACTTTGTTTAACATTTCTTGGAAAGAAGGTACACTGGTGACTAGTTCTTACAAGTTTTTGTCTAAAATATAGAGGTCATTTTCCTTCACTTTTGAAGGATAGTTTTGTTGGACATGGTGGCATGTACCTATAACACCAGCACTGGGGAGGAGAATTAAAAGTTCAAGGCCATACTTGGATGTATACTGAGGCCAGCATGGGCTGTGTAAGACCCTATCTCAAAAAGAAAAACTAATTAATTAATAAATTGAAAAGGGGGCCGGTAAGCTGGCTAAGCCGGTAGGAGACATTGCATACAGGCTTGTCTATCTTAGTTCCCTTTCAGAGCCACAGAGGAAGGAGAGAACTCCTGCAAGCCTCTCTCCAGCTGCCATATGCACATGGAGATTTTAAAGATTGCTAGACTCAGAATTCCATATGCTCCTGGGGTCCCCAAACCCTTTAAATAGTTTACTATATGTTCTTGCTGCTCCCATGGTTTTTGAGAAATTGGATGTAAATCTGTCCTTTCTTCTTTGTAGGTAAGGAGCTTTCCTCCTGTCCGTGGGCTTTCTCAAGATCCTCTCTTTGTGTTTGAGTGTGTTTGAGTGTGTGTGTGTGTGTGTGTGTGCCCGCATATGTGCGCACGTGTGCACATGTATATGTGTGTGTGTGTGCGCACATGTATGCACCCGCATGTACATGCATGCACACACATGTGGAGGTCAGAAGACAACTTCTGGAAGTAGGCTCTCTCCTTCGACCCTGTGGGCCTTAGGTATTACACTGAGGCCATCAGGCTGGACAGCAAGTGCCCCTACCCACTGGTCAACCTTGTCCCCTACTGTCTGGGTATTTTGTTTGTGTTTTGCTTTATATTTTCTCTTGTGAATATACAGTCTTAAAACAAGCAGTCTATTTACTGCTTGTTGGCCTCTCATGCATACCTGCGTGCTTCATGCTTGCCTCTTTTCCACGTCTTCTGGAAGCTGAGATCTCTTGCTTGGCTGTGTCCTCCCTGGAGCTCCATGGTGCCTGTTGCTGAGGCTGTATTGTTTTAGAGTTCTGTTCCAGGAAGTGTCACTCTCACCCTCGCCCCTCACATGGTGCTGATGGTGCCTGGCCACAGGAGTCAAGGTGTCCTGGGCAACCAAGTCTCTTGCTTGGGTTTCCTGAACTTGTGTCACAGGCCAGAGGGTTGGGCTGGATAAGTGGCAGTCATTTCTGTCCTGCCTGCCACTGCTCCAGAGCATACCATTCTTGCTGCATTGAGCCACTTTCTCTGAAAGGTCTGCATGTATCAGCACTTGCTTTGGCTTGCATTCTGTAAAGATTTATCTGGGAGTATCAGAAAGCATATATTCAAGATAGGGTTTCACTGTGTAGCTTTGGCTGGCCTTGAACTCAGAGATCCACCTGCCTCTGCCTCCCAAGTGCACACACTCAAAGGTTTACATTTTGTTGTGTGGATGCTAACAAATACTAACTTTGGGGGGGGATAGGGAGATGGCTCAGTTGATAATGTGTGTGCTGTGTGAGCATGAGGGTCTGAAGCTGAGTCCCCAGCATCCACTTAAAAGCTAGATATATGCCTGAAACCCCACCTGGGGGGAGTGATAGGTGGTTCTCTGGAGTGGGTGGGCATGCCAGCTTACTGGAATCAGTAAGCTCTAGGTTCAGTGAGTGACCCTGTCTCAGAAAGGAAGGAGAGCAATCAAGAAAGGTGTCCAGTGTTGACCTCTGGCCTCCACACATGCAGCCACACCCGCATATGCATGCACACACTTGAACATGTGCACACACGTTTCCCTAATGCACACACAAACAAAATGCCAGCTGTCTTCAGTGCTGACATGGTCTCCTGTTACCACTGGTGTGTGTGTGTGTGTGTGTGTGTGTGTGTGTGTGTGTGTGTGTACTACTACAGCATCAGTGTGAACATTTGGATGGTAGTGTCCCCCAAAGGCCTGTGTGTTGGATGCTTGGTCCCAGCCTGTAGTGCAGTTGGACAGTGGCAGAACCTTGAGGAAGTGAAAGCCAGTGGAAGGAAGTAAGGTCTTTGAGGTGGTGTTCTGGAAAGGCATACCCACCCCTCCCCCACCTCTCTCTCAGTCTGCCTCCCAGCTGTGCTGAGGAAGACAGGCTTTCTTTGCTACCCCTTCCCACCATAATCCTGAGTACCACAGGCATAAAGAAGGAGGCTAGTGAGTCTGGACTAAGACCTCTCAAACTCCGAGCCTGAACAACTTTTCCTCTTTTAAAGTTGATTTTCTCAGGTGTTTGTCACAGCGACAGAAAGCTGACTAACAATCAGCAACACCCTTTTAACTGCAAGTTCCAGTGGGTATTTCTTACTGTGTGTGTCCCTTTCTATAACTGTGTAAATTACAACTAAGTCACTAGTCAGTCAGATACCGTTTCCGCACCCACTTTTTGTACAGAAAATGGTATTTTCACAGCTATATCCTTCACACAGTTTCAGCATGACCCAAGTCTCTGGTAGGCCTTGTGACTCATTTGCAAGTGATCATTTATTTTAGTTCCTGATGTTTTTCAGTGCAATAGGAAGCTGTCCCATTGTCCTGAATGTCTTTATTACTGTGCCCAAGAGGATTCAGTGACCCCATTGGGCTTTGGGAGGTGGTGTTGTCTCTGCGTCTGTGCGGGCAGGGCCAGTGCTCTTTCAGACACACGTGCAGCCAGCCCCGGTCTAGCTTTTCGTTTTGTTTTAAGGCAGGGTCTTACCAGGCAGCTCTGGCTTTCCCCAAACCCACTATATAGACCAGGCTGGCCCTGAACTTATGGTGATTCTCTTGCTTCTGCCTCCAGAATGCTGGCTTGCAGGTGTGTATATGCAGCACACCCAGCCCTCGACCTGGCTTTAATTAGAATAACAAGTGTGGGTCTTGCTGACTTCTTTCCAACAAATGATGTTTTAAATAAACCTGTAAATGTGATTTTTATACTTTTAAATGAGTCAGAAGTCAGATTTCCTGAGCACAGCCCTTGAAATGCCTGTCAGCTCTGTCATCATGGGCGTCTTGGCCTGGGAACATCACTGCTGTGTCCTGTAAGTGGAATGATGGTGGCCATGAAACTTGAAGGGACCCAAGGTTTCTCCCTTCCTCTGGGAGTGGGCACAGCTGTCTCTGGAAGGACCTCAGCTAACTCCGAGTTTCTTAGAAAGGTCACAGAGCATTGTCATCAGTGACATTTGAAATGTACCCAACAAAACACATGGCTTTAGAGCTGAGTGACAATAAGTGACTCATCTCATCCTTGGGGAAGTGTGGTTTCTACCTGTCATGCTTGGGTTTTCTGTAAGCAAATCCGTTCTATAAATGGGCCTACAGAGTAGAATTCCCTGATAAGCAAACCAGAGCCAGACCCGTTGCACAGGCTCCATGGCGGTGTGAACACTTCCTGGCCAGCTTGAATGCTCTTGTGAACGGCTGGTGTGACCGCTCCATGACTTAGATGATGCTCTGTCGCTGGTGAGTGCTCTATAGCGTGTGTGAATGTCCCATGGCTGTGTGATTGTTCTATGACTGGTGTGAATTCTCCATGGCCAGTGTAAAATGCTCCATAGCTCGGCCGTTGGTGGCACACGCCTTTAATCCCAGCACTCAGGCAGCAGAGACAGGCGGATCTCTGTGAATTTGAGGCCAGCCTGGTCTACAAAGCGAGTTCTAGGACAGGCTCCAAAACCACAGAGAAACCCTGTCTCGGGGGAGAGGGGAATGCCCTGTAGCTGGTGTGAATTCCCATGGTTGGTATAAACACTCTGTGGCTAGTGTGGATATTCTGCAGTTGGCATGAATACTCTGTGACCAGTGTGTTTGTCCCATAATGGGTGTGAATGTTCTGTGGGACTGTGCCAGTGTCCCTTGGTCATAAACTGACTTCCCATCGAGCTGCAACCCCAAATCCCTTCTCTCCTACCCTCAGGCACCTCACTTGCCATGTATCTCTCTAGACTTACCTGGTATAAGACATTTTGCCTGAGAGTTGTTATACAGTATTAACACTGTGCACTTGGCTCCTCCCCTCCAATCTAGTTTTTTTCTATTCATATATGTTGCTGAATATGTAAACTTAGGTCAAATAATGTGTTATGTGTATGATCGTATGCTGTTGATTCATCCACCTGTCCTTGGATATTGGATGCCTCACCCTTTGTTAGTGTACTTCCCACAATTTTTTGTGACTAGGGCATTGCCCAGAATGCCAATTCTTAAATCTTAGTTATATAGCTGAAGGAAACTGCTGGCTCATATTTCATTTATGTTTATTTTCTGAGGAAGTCAATGTTTTTTTCCTGTGTCTGCACCGTTTTCCATTTTTCTCAATTGGGGAAATTATGGAAGGGTCACAATCTCCCCACATCCCACTGGGTGAAGTTGATATTGCTGAAGTTGTGATCTGCCCTTCTCTAATGACTTGAATGCTCAGAATCGTTTCATGTGCCTGTTGGCTATTTGTTCATCTTCTCTGGGGAAATGTCTCTTTGAGTCATTTGATCATTTTAAAACTAGAGTATTTTATTATTGAGTTATAAGGGTTCTTTGTGTATTTGGTTGCTAGACTTTTACCTGATATGTAATTTTTTAAATATTTTTTCTCATTCTTTAAGTGGCCTTTTCTTTCTCAACAGTGTTCTTTTATGCACAAAACTGTTTTTTAATTGAATTGA
The DNA here is from genome assembly GCA_030556225.1 of Cricetiscus sungorus. Classification (NCBI taxonomy): domain Eukaryota; kingdom Metazoa; phylum Chordata; class Mammalia; order Rodentia; family Cricetidae; genus Cricetiscus; species Cricetiscus sungorus. The sequence continues at coordinate 16,690,505 of JANBXA010000190.1, read as the reverse complement.
AAAAATTCTTTGACAGCTTCATATATATATATATATATATATATATATATATAAAATAAATTTTGGTCTTTTTCACACACACCCCTTATATGTTTCCTGTCCTTTCCCTCTCCCATTGAAGCATTGAAGCCCTTCTCATTTCCAACAAGTCCCTGCCAGTTTCAAGCCCCCTCCCCATCCTCCCTCTTTTTTGAGCCACTGAGTTTAACTGGAATCTCTTGCACAAGCATGGGTGTGGGGGTTGTTTACTGGGGCACAGGCAACTTATCAAAGGTACAGTACTGAAGAAAACAGTATTCCCTTGCCTACCTAGTAACATTAGCTGCCAGGAAGGGGTGGGACTTCATGAGCCCCTCCCCCATCCATGATGAAATGTTGCCTGGCCCATTCTTAGATGCACAAAAGTTTCTGATTTTGATAAAGCCCAGTTCATCATCTGTAGTTGTTGTTGCTGCTGCTTATCCCTTTGATGTTGTATCTATCATCCAGATCCAAAAATATGAAGATTTTATTCATGTTTCCTTCTTACAGTTTTATCATTTTAGATCTTATATTTGGTTGATCAGTTTGTTTTCAGTTCATTTCTGTGTAGGGCATTGGGTGGGTATGAAGGGGTAGACCCTGAGAACTCACTGGCCAGACACTCTAGCTAAAATGGTGGGTGAGCTTCAGGCTCGGTGAAAGACCCTGCTCACTCGAGACAGCAAAGCTGAGGGCAATGGAAGGAGACAGCCAGTGTCTGGCCCTGGCCTGGCCTGGCTTTTACATGCATGTGCATAGGCGTGTGCATCTGCAAACCCATGTGTATGTAATACAACACTCACACTCACACACACACACACACACACACACACACACACACACACACACAGAATAATCTTTCCTAATTGAATGATCTTACAACCCTTGTCAGAAATTAATTGACCACTGATATGTGGGTTTATTTCTGATTCTATTCAGGTGGTTTGTTTCTAGCTAGATGCCGTGCCACGCTGTTTGGGTTACTATGGTTTTGTTGTGTAAGTTTTGAAGTTGTGAAGTATATATTCTCTTAACTTCAACCTTGTTGTTGGTGATTGTGTTGTTTATTTGGGGTCCTTCACAATTGCATACGTGTTTAAAATCAGCCTTTACCCTTGTTTCAGCAGTGTACAAATCTTGCCTGTATTCGAGGTACATTTTCTCTAAACAGTTTACCCCTCTTGATGCTTGTGTAATCATTTCTAGATTTTCTTTTAGATTATCTATTGCCAGTATCTAGAAACACAGCTGTGCTGTGTGTTAAACTTGCATCCTATAACTTCTCCTTTTATCTGTTAGTGATAGCATGTTTTATATTTGGGTTTCCATGTGATTTTCTGGTTTTCATGTGATTTTCTACACATTTAAGCATGTTGTCTGCAGATAAAGATCATTGTACTCCTTTCAGTTTGAAGGCTTTTAATTTAATTGTGTTGCACAGTTGCTCTGACTAGTACCTTCTAACATTATGTTGAGTAGAAGTGGCAACGGCAGGCATGCGTCTCATTTCACATCTTCCGGGGAAAGCTTGGTTTTCACCATTCTGTGTAATATTAGCCGTGAGCTTTCCATGTTACACCTTTATCTTGCTGAGGCAGTTCCCTTCTATTCTTAGTCTATAGATTAATATGAGGGCGGGGCGTTGTGGCACACATCTTTAATCCCACCACTCAGGTGGCAGAGGCAGGTGGATCTCTGAGTTGAGGCCAGCCTGGTCTACAGAATGAGTTCTAGGACACCCAGGGCTACACAGAGAAATTCGGTATTTCTCTCCCAAAATAAAAATAAATAAAATTATGATTAGGTGTCGGATTTTGCAAAGTGGTTTTTTTTTTTTTTTCTGTATCAATGGAGGTGCTCACATGGTTCTTCCTTGTGTCTGTGTGAGGTGAGGACATCTTAGGAAAGATGGGTGTTAGGGAAGGGCTGGGAGAGCTGAGGACAGAAATGTGAGAGAGAAAGTGCCAGCTGAGATGAGCTCCTTGCTTTTTATCTCAAGAGTAGGTGAAACTTGCACAATTTCTGCTGCTGTGTACCCTCCAGGGTGGGGCCCAGGGCACACCCTGTCCTTGTAGTCAGATGTGATGCTCCAGGGATTGAAGCATTCAATGATTTCATCTGGGGTTGTGGAATACAGCCCCCTTAGTATGCTGAGGGTTTTTATACTGCTATTAATAAGAGATATTGGTCTGATTTTTTGTTGTTGTTTTGGTTTTTTTTTTTTTTTTGGTATGCCTTTGTCTGGCTTTGGTCAAATATCATGCTTGTCCCTTGAGACCCTAAATTCGTTCCCAGCACCAGAAGAGGTCAGGAATACTACTTTCTATTCTATTTGTTTTTGAGAAGTATTGGTATTAATTTTTTTTTATAGAACTTGTGCTTCTGGGCTTTTCTTTTTGTACTCACCCCAGGCATGCGTCACAGCATACATGCGGAGGTTGGGGGACAGTTGGCCGGTGTCTCCCCCCTTCTTCCACCTTTTGGGTCCAGGGAGATGCACTCCCATTACTGGGCTTGGTGGTGAGCACCTTTACCCCTGAGCCATCTTGCCGGGCTCTGGAGTTTTCTGAGGGAGGTTTTTGTCTGTCAATGTGTGTATAGATGCAGAGATCTGATTCATCAGGTGATGTTCCAGGGATGCAAGGTGTCGGGAAAAGACCCTCCCTGTTCCTGCCCAAGAGGTCAGCCTTGTCTATCATTTCCCAGAGGCCGTTCACCTTGTTATTTAAGTTAGGGTCTCTAATTGGGACCAGAAGCTCACTAATTAGGGTAGGTTATCCAGCCAGTAAGGCCCCTGGAAATGCCTGTCTTCACCCCTCCAATGCTGCACTATACGCACATGCCACCACACCCTGCTTTTCTTGTATCTATTTGTTCTGGGAATCTGAACTCAGATCTTGGTGCCTGCACAGCAAAGCCCTTTACTGACTAAGCTATCTCCTCATTTCCCCTTACATTTATTATTATTTTTATTTAAATTTGAAACAAGCTTGTTTTACATGTCAATCCCAGTTCCCTCAGCCTCCCCTCTTCCCCTGTACTCCCCAACCCCCATCCCATCCCCTTTCTGCTCCCCAAGGAGGGTGAGGCCTTCCATGGGGAGTCTTCAAAGTCTGTCATATCATTTGGAGCAGGGCCTTCACCCTCCTCCATGTGTCTAGGCTGAGAGTATCCCTCTGTATGGAATGAGCTCCCAAAGTCCATTTGTATATTAGGGATAAATACTGACCCACTACCAGAGGCCCCATAGACTGCCTAGTCCTCCTAACTAACACCCACATTCAGGGGGTCTGGGTCAGCCTATGCTGTTTCCCAGCTATCAGACTGAGGTCCATGAGCTCCCCTTGTTCAGGTCAGCTGTCTCTGTGGGTTTCTTCAGCCCGGTCTTGACCCCTTTGCTCATCACTCCTCCCTCTCTGCAGCTGGATTCCAGGAGTTCGGCTCTCTGAGAAGGGGAAAGGGACAAGAACTCCTGAGCAAATTGGGAGCATGGGGGGAAGGAAGGGAGAGTTAGGAGAAAGAGAAGGTGAGAAGAGGAGGGGAAAGGAGGACATGAGGGAGCAGGAAGATTGATTGAGTCAGGGGAAGAAAAGAGGAGAGCAAGAAAAGAGATACCATAATAGAGGAGCCATTATAGGTTTGAAGAGAAATCTGCACTAGGGAAATGTCCAGAGATCTACAAGGATGACCCCAACTAACAATCTAAGCAACAGTGGAGAGGTTACCTTAAATACCCTTTCCTAATAATGACATTGATGACTATCTTATATGCCATCCTAGAGCCTTCATCCAGTAGCTGATGGAAGCAGAAGCAGACACCCACTGCTAAACACTGACCCCTTACTTATTTTTAATAGTATAAAACTTATAGTGGCTCCCTATGAGCCAATACATCATGAGGCCATACATTAAAAACAAACAAACAAAGACAAAAGAACACATTTTAAAAGCCATGCTAAACACATGGATGCAGTTTGGGAACATTGACTCTTGATGGATTTGTAGAGCTTGTCCCGTGTAAAAGTCACCTGCATAGTGCACACTGGTGGCTTTCAGACAGCCAGTTCCTTAGCCCTTCCTGGGTGGAGACTGTGGCTGCCCTCAGGAAATGCCACTTTAAATAGATCAGGTGGCTCTGTTTATGTGTCTGTGCTTGCTGGAAGGTATGTTGGTGTGTTTTCCAATCCAGTGATTTTTCCCATTTGTGGGATTCCCCTGTCCCAACGCCCTGCAGACACAGCTGAGATTTCCCTGTGTTCTGCTGGCCTCTCTTTTCCTGCAACAAAGAAGGGAAGGTGTCAGAATAGAGCAACATGTTTCCAGTTGCCGATTGGGGTGTTGGGCGCCTGTTGGTACTGTGGGTTGTTTTCAGTTGTGTGTTGGAGGTGTTGGCGCCTGTTGGTACTGTGGGTTGTTTTCAGTTGTGTGCTGGGGTGTTGGGCACCTGTTGGTACTGTGGGTTGTTTTCCATTGTGTGCTGGGGTGTTGGGCGCCTGTTGGTACTGTGGGTTGTTTTCAGTTGTGTGCTGGGGTGTTGGGCGCCTGTTGGTACTGTGGGTTGTTTTCCATTGTGTGTTGGGGTGTTGGGCGCCTGTTGGTGCTGTGGGTTGTTTTCTGTTGTGTGTTGGGGTGTTGGATGCCTGTTGGTACTGTGGGTTGTTTTCTGTTGTGTGCTGGGGTGTTGGGTGCCTGTTGGTACTGTGGGTTGTTTTCAGTTGTGTGCTGGGGTGTTGGGCACCTGTTGGTACTGTGGGTTGTTTTCTGTTGTGTGTTGGGGTGTTGGATGCCTGTTGGTGCTGTGGGTTGCATCCTTTGATGATACCCTCATTCCCCAAGGGGCCTTTGGCTACCAATTGACCAGAGCCAGTAGCTGTCTCCTGAGCAGGTTTTCAGGTCCTGCAAGAGCTCCTGGGAGGGAAGAGGAAGGGGACACATTGGTCACTGTCCCTCAACCTTGCCCTGACCTCCTGAGGCTGAGTGGGCAAGTGGTTGTGCTGTAGCTCAGGATTCTCCTGTCTTCCCAGGTGTGTTCTGTTCCCTAGCTACCACTAGAGAGGGCTGTGCCACAGGCTCTTAGACACTCCATTGCCCTCCAGGGTGATGGTGGAGGTGGTCATCACTGGGGCAGGCCTGTGGGGTGAGTGGCGCAGCCCTGCACCCTCAGAGAGAGCATCTGTGCCTGCAGTGGATGCAACTACAGACTCCACAGCCCTTCCCCCCCCCCCAAGGACCACGGTCCCACACAGGCCCTGCCTCTGTCTCCAGCAGTAAGCAGGAGCTACCCTGAGCTTATGAATGGAAGATGCCTGGGGTGAGAGTAATAATGGTCTGTCTCCTCCTGTTTCAGCTGTGTTGGGGTGGAAGAGGAGGAGGCGCCAGATATCGACATTTATCACTGTCCGAACTGCGAGAAAACCCATGGCAAGTCCACGCGTAAGTACCTCAGCCCTGTGGAACACCAAGGTTACAGCCCAGCGGCTCTGCTGCTGGGGACACCTCCAGCTTAGCTGACTGCCATCTGATTGACTCTTGTCCTCAGAGGCAGCCATGCAGACTCTACCACCACCAAGGCCTTGCCAGCGCCACATAAGTACCTACAGTGGGCAGGCTAGCCCCTGTTAAGTGTGGGCTTGGGGCTCAGATGGTAAAAGAGGTGTTGAGGGCCCCCAGCTCACCAAGCCACACATACACATGTGTGTTTATGAGCAGCTCTGTTGTCATCCTCTAGGAGCTTGGCTTACCCCACCCAGCATCCCCACGGGAAGGCTTTGAGGGTCTGCCTGCTTCTGTGTGTCCCATGCTTCCCCTTCCTGCCCTTGTCCTCTGGGCCCTGCTGTGCAGCAGTGCTGAGAGAATACCCAAGGTGTATGCTCAGCTCATACTGTGCAATTTCAGCCAAGTAGGCTTTGAGTTCCAAGGCTGAGCCCTAGGTACAAGTGGGGACCAGAGCTGTGGTCCGTAGGAGCTGTGTGTGCGTGCATCTGTGTGTGTGTGTGTGTGTGTGTGTGTGTGTGTGTGTGTGTGTGTGTGTATCTATCTCAGTCTTCAGGGCTTCTGCCTGTGTTGGTGTTAGAAGTACTCACATACACTATAGGTAGACATGGTCTGGCTATTTCACCGTTCACATCCCGTGCCTGAGGCTGGACTGGTTAAGATGGGGGATTAGGATGGGTCACAGGGGACTGTGCCCATCTTCTGTCCTAGTCACTTTCAGGAGAACCTCACCCAGCTACTCAGTACAAGCCAAGAGACTATATCCCCAGGCCCTGTGGGTTAAGGGCTGTGAACATAGAGAGATGTAGACAGTGGGGTTGGGGGAATTGAGGTAGGGATGCAGACAATGGGAGAGACACGGGCAACTCAGGAAGTGGAAGTTACAGGCACCAGATGATTCTCATACACAGGCAATGGGGACATGGGCAATAGAGGGTCCACACTCCTGTTTAGTGAGCCAAGGCTTATCCAAGAATCTGGGAACATTGGAGGCTGACTTAGCTTCTGGTGAGGCTGATGCTAGGTGGGTGGGCTCTCTCCACTCCTGGGCTCTGACTGCTGCCCTTGGCCCCTCCAGGGCCTATCCATGTGCATTGCTGGAATGGTGGGGTGGCTCTGGTTTCTGTCATGCTCTAGTACATCGTTAGCATCTGCCGGTTCAGGACTCCTAAGGTGCCTTGCAGACCTCCCCAGACACACAGCTCTTGTACTCAGAGTGTCTCAGCATCGTGTCAGCTAAGCCACTGGTGATAAGGGCAGGAAGGAGTGTTCTCACTCTCCTGGCACTGCGTTATGCTCAGGGCTTTCTTTACCTTTATATCAGAAATGAGACAAGCATGGAGAGCTTCCACCAGGACACAGGACTGTTCTGTGGGGCTTGGGAGTCCAGCTCATGGCAGAGCAGGGTTAGATTGAAAGATTCCAGCGGGTATGTTCTTAAGGAGGATTGGGTAAGGTTGTGTGTGCTCATCCTGGGGTCCCTGGTGAAGGTGATCTGGAAGATGCTAGGGTCACGCCACCCTGGATGCTTCATGGTGCACCATGGAGCCATTTCTAAGGAGACTCTAGATTGTGGAGAGGAAGACTGGAACCTGGGGTTGAGCTTCTCCCAGTAGTCACGAATGATCCAAGGGGTCCTGACTTGCGGGCTCCTGCCTGAGTCTGCCCAGGGTAGAAAGAAAGTGTGGTGTGGGGCTAAGCATCAGGGCCAACAGTTTGATTCCTTTGGTGCTGTCGGCATCCTCGGAAACAGCATTTGCTGTCAACACCTATCCACTAGGGAAGGCGTGTGCAGTTCCTTACCGAGACTCAGCCCCTGGGCTTGGCAGGGGTTTGAACAGAACCTCCACAGTCAGCCAGGAGCCCAGGCACCAGCTCCCGGGGAGTGACATGTGCATAGGGTGACTGCATTTTTCCCTGTGCCCATGTGCATGCTTGCCTGTTTTTGCCACTGTAACAAATGGCACAGGTTGGGTCGCTTAAATAGCAGAAAATTAATTTCATGCCATTCTGAGGACAGAGAAGTCCAAAATCAAGATGTTAGCATCTTGGGCATCTTCTCACAGGGTAGAGGGTGAGGAGCCTCCTGTGCCTTCTGTCACTTTTATCACTTAGTCTCCTCCAGGTGCCCCACTTCCTAATCATCTTGCGGACTAAGGATTTCCACACAGCGATCTAGGGCACGGGCCAGTCAGAGCATTCCCGTGTGTGCAGAGTGTCCATGTGTGGTGTGCTCACAGGGGCTGTGTAAAGACTGCAGTTTATGCTCGCTGCTGCTGTCGACAGGCTTGCACTCCTGCAGGCACCATGGTCCAAAGTCCTGGCCCTTTCCCTACCAGCCTACAGTCTGTTTTGAGCTGAGTGTCTGTGGGCACTATGAGCAGGGCCTGTCTGTGACACTGGGTTTAGCCATACTTCCATCCCCAGAGCCTTGGTGACAAAAGGCCCTCCCATGCTCCTGGAGAGCTAGCGCTGGGAACCCTCTCAAGGTTGAAAGCCTTCCTCCTCCTGTCGCTCCTACCCTGGCTTGGAGCAGGGCCTGGGGATGGGCACAGTGGAGAGCAGGAGCCCAGGCCTCCCTGCTACCTTTTCCTCATTGAGCAACAGTGGTGTGGTTGTAGGACTTAGCTCCACAGTCTCTGTGTTCTGTGAGGTGATTTTGGCCTGTGGTCATAGTCAAGGCCATTACACAGGTTTATCTAACCAAGAAAAAATTGGTACAGGAGTCTCAGGCTCATAGACAGGAGCCTGGCTGACCAGGTGCCTTATGTGGCAGAGGCCAACGCTGTGGCGCCACTCGGCAGCCGCACCGCGTCTGTGGCACAGTGCACTCAGCGGGCTGATGGGACCCACTCCCCATCCCTAACTCAGGCCCTCACTGCCATTCCCTGCCCCTCCCCTCGGGATTAGGGTGAGCCCGGGTTCCCAGCACTGCCCTCTGTTGTTCAGAGGACTGCATGACAAGTGCAGTACTAGGGCCTGCTTGACGTCCCTGTACCTCAGACCACATTCGTGGGTCTGTCCGTGGGCACACTGACGGGGTGGTGAAAGAGGTGTTGGAAGGGGAAGGTCCTGGCAGAAAGGTGGCAGCTCTTCGTGTGGAGGCCAAGCAGGGTGTGTCCTCCCACTATGGGATGGCGAGCACCTGGGGACCTTCCAGGAGGTGCCTGAGTGAGGAGGGCCAGGGCTGCAGTGGAAGTCTGAGCCCCATTGTGAGAGGAGGGGAAGGGATAGGAGGTGCGGGTGTGGACTGGCAGGGTCTGTGGGGGCGTTGAGTTCTCTGTGTTTGTGAGCTCCCTGGCTTCCTTTCTGCACCATGCGGCACCCAGCTGGGATGTCCCCTTGTAGATGCAGGGCCTCCAAACGTGGGTGGGAGCTGTGTTTGGAACAGACCATCTCCTGTGTCCTCTACAGTCAAGAAAAAGCGGACCTGGCACAAACATGGCCCTGGGCAGATGCCGGATATGAAGCCAGTGCAAAATGGCAGCCAGCTCTTCATCAAGGAGCTGAGGAGCCGAACGTTCCCCAGGTAGGTGACCTTCCATAGGTGGTGGACCGTCCCCATCCTTACCCAGGTGCTGGTCCTTCATTGGTGGTGGGGACTTCTCCAGGTGAACGGTCTTCCACAGATAACTGGCTTTTCTTGGTTGGGCAGGCCTTCTCCTGGTGGGGTCCAGGCAGTGCTGTCTCGGGTGGACCCATCTGCTGAAGCCCTGCCCCTCCCTCCATCTTCTGATCACTGCACCCATGGCTGTGTGTACTGTCCCTCTCAGTGCATGTGTCTTTTGCTGGTCACTCCCTTCTCCAGGAGAGCAAAGATCCAGCAACCTGTTGTGTTCTCTCCTCTGTCTGGACCTCTTGAGGACACACATTGGCACTACTGTTGACCTTTCTTCCTCTGGGTGGAAAGTGCCTGTCTCCTTCCTGGCCACCTCCCTTGTCTGGCCACCTGCTTCATGCCCTTTTACCTAGCAGAGGCCCTTGCCTTCCTTGCCTATACTGTCTATACCCTTGTTCTTTCTGAGGTATGGCAAAGAAATGGGCAAAGAGAAGTTTCAGGAAGCTGCTCTGGGCCACCCACAGTTGTGAGTCTTGTTCTGTTTGTCAGAAAGAAGTCTCCACTTCTCTCTTTGGAAGGGTAATATCACAGCACAGAGAGTTCTCAATTGCTGGGTTTCTTTTGATGCTTATTATGTGATTTCATGAGAGCAACTGAGCCATTTACCCTGGCTGCTTCTCCATCTTTCCTGACTTCTCTGAGATGCAGTTCACTTACCATAACATACTCATATAAAGTTCAGGAGCTCTTGATATGTGTGTGCGTCCTCACAGGTGTGTGCGTCCCCTCAGGTGTGTGCGTCCTCACAGGTGTGTGCACCCTCACAGGTGTGTGTGCCCCCTCAAGTGTGTGCGTCCTCACAGGTGTGTGCATCCTCACAGGTGTGTGCGTCCTCACAGGTGTGTGCACCCTCACAGGTGTGTGCATGCTCACAGGTGTGTGCGTCCTCACAGGTGTGTGCGTCCCCTCAGGTGTGTGCATCCTCACAGGTGTGTGCGTCCTCACAGGTGTGTGCATCCCCTCAGGTGTGTGCATCCTCACAGGTGTGTGCGTCCTCACAGGTGTGTGTATCCTCACAGGTGTGTGTATCCTCACAGGTGTGTGCACCCTCACAGGTGTGTGCGTCCTCACAGGTGTGTGCACCCTCACAGGTGTGTGTATCCTCACAGGTGTGTGCACCCTTACAGGTGTGTGTATCCTCACAGGTGTGTGCATCCTCACAGGTGTGTGTATCTGTGCACCCTCACAGGTGTGTGCGTCCTCACAGGTATGTGTATCCTCACAGGTGTGTGTATCCTCACAGGTGTGTGCGTCCTCACAGGTGTGTGCATCCTCACAGGTGTGTGCATCCTCACAGGTGTGTGCGTCCTCACAGGTGTGTGCACCCTCACAGGTGTGTGTATCCTCACAGGTGTGTGCACCCTCACAGGTG